>LOJH01000190.1:54308-67779 GCA_001685095.1 Ellobius talpinus | reverse complement strand
GCAGCCACTCTCCTGGACTCCTCCTTCCCAAATAAATCTCTTTCTCAAAAGAGTTTTGGGTGGCGATCTTCATTCGTCGGCACAGAATAGAACTGGCTGGGATGTTCCTTAGGGGACTGAGCTGAAAAATCTTGCTGAGACCCTCCCTTAGGGGGCCTGAGCAAGGTAGAGCAGAACAGAAGAACCTTGCTAGGACTCCCCTTAAGGGGAGCTGAGCAAGGCCGAGCAGAAAAAAAAATAACAACTTTTCGCTAGAGCCAGAAAGTGCTACATTTCTGCAGGAGCTTCCCCTTTAGCAGAGCGTTAGCAAAAGAAGTAACGTCTTGGTCTGTAGTGACTCTCCAGGATTGCAATATTCTGCGGGAGAAACCATCCCCCACCACACCCCAGATTCAGGTAGCCTGGCTTCCCGTTGTCCTATTGCGGCTCCAAGTATAGCCTAACTTCTGCAACTCTGCAGCTTTAACACATTCCCCTACAGAGAACTTAGTTTTCCTGGATAGGAAATGACAGGATATTGAGTGGGGAGCCTGGAGAAACGATAAGGCATGGGACACGCTAAAGAAAAAGAAATTGGGCAGCAGGGTCCAGCTCCACTCAGGAGGCAAAGGAGCAGGTATTCCAAGTTTCTGATCGTCTTAGTGTCCTTTCTCTCTCCATCCTGATTCTTTCTAGGCAGACAGAGAGGAAGCTTCTAGAAGTCCTTTGGAGTTAAGGGTGTTCCCAGGGTGGGAGTCCTGGCTAGGAAACTGAAGACCAGGGACAGCTAGGACTTCTGGGAAATGTCTTTCATTTCTATGTTCCAACCTCTGAAAGTCTGGAATATGCACACAATGGTGGGGGATGCCCTCAGGCACAGAGAGACACCAGTGCTTAGCACAAGAGGTCAGTGACTGAAGGAGCCCAGGCTCCCAGAAGACAGTGTGGAGATTTCAATGAGAAAGGCCCCCAGGCTCATATATTTGAATGCTTGGTTCCCAGTTGGTGCAACTGTTTGGGAAAGATTAGGAGGTGTGGCCCTGTGGAAGGAAGTGTGTCACTGGGGGTGGACTTTGAGGTTTAAAAAGCCTGCACCATTCCCAGTTAGCTCTCTCTGTCTCATGCTTGCGGACTGAGATGTGAGTCCTCAGCTACTGCTTCAACACCATGCCTGTCTGCCTGCCTAACCCTCCGGAACTGGGAGCTTCAAATTAAATGCTTTCTTTTGTATTTCCTTGGTCATGGTGTCTTGTCATGACAGTAGAAAAGTAACTAAGACAGAGTAACAGCTTCTGCTGAGGTGTGCACATCTTAGATCCCAGAAACTGGGAATGTCACCTAATATCCAGGAGAGGGACTATGGTGGTTTGAATAGGTATGGCCACCATAGACTCATGTATTTGACTGCTTGGCCCATAGAGAATGGCACTATTAGGAGGTGTGGCCTTGTTGGAGTAGGTGTAGCCTTGTTGGAAGAAGTGTGTCACCATGGGGGTGGGCTTTGAGGTCTCTTATGCTCAAGCTACTACCAGTGTGGTTCATAGTCTCCTCCTGCTTATAGATAGAGATGTAGAACTCTCAGCTACTCTCCCATACCATGTCTGCCTGCACGCCACCATGCTTCTCACCACCGTGATGATAACAGACTAAACTTCTGAAATTGTAAACCAGCTCCAGTTAAATGTTTTCTTTTATAAGAGTTGCCTTGGTCATGGTGTCTCTTCACAGCAATAGGACACTAGCTAGCTAAGACAGGGACATTGCAGATGTGATCTAGTCAAGAATCTTAGCTGGGTGCAGTGGCTCACATTTGTGATAGGCAGTTGAAGCTGGCTCACTGCTAGGAGTTCGAGGCCAGCCTGGGCTACACTGTGAGTTCTAGTGCAGCCTGGGCTACAGAGAGAGACACTATCTCAACCAAAACTAAACAAATAAAGAGGGGTGCAGGAGGCAGAAGGATTCAGCAATCAGAGGGACACGGGAGTTAGAGGAGCACAGGAGCCAGGCAGAAGGGAGGAGGAGCAGAGAAGAAGCTGCCTGAAACCACACCAGACACTGCTAGCTTTGAAGATGGAGGAGGGTCAACCAGCAGAGGAGGACAGAGGCCTCTGGGAGCCCCAGAAGGCTAGGAAATGCCTTGCTTGCAGTATCCAGAACAAAGGCAGCCTGCGAGGCACATCGGAAGTCTGCTCTCCACACTGTGAGGAGAGTACACTCATGTGTGAGGTGAGGATGCTAAGAGCCATTACCTTCCTTGGTTGTTGACACCCAGACTGCTACATGGGAGATGATAAAGTTCCACCTTGTTTAGCCAATGCTGCTTCGATCTTTGCCTTCCAGCCAGATCTGCCAAAGAGCTACTCTGATTTTCTTTTTCATTTTGGGAGGAAAAGATACAGGGATTGGCTGGAGTTAGCAGTTTCCCAGGTAACATTCCCAGTTTGGCAGAAACTGCTGGGTCTCTTAGTATCTACTCTCCCCTTTGTCCACAGTAATTGAATTTCAGCTGGCTACATGTCTTTTCAGAATAAAGTCTGGATTTCCTGGCTTTGGGGACAGTGAAGTGTGAGCATGTGACTAGTCTCTGGCCAGGGAGCAGACACGGAGAGGCGGTATTGGCACTTGGTTTCTTCTTCAGTTCCTCCTTTCTCCTGCTTCTTGGAGCTCAAGTACTGTCATCCTGGGGTAGGAAGTCAAGTTATTGATGCCATACCCAGGGCAACAATTGCGAGGCCTTGACTTTCTGCTCAAGGCAAGAGGCCTCTCTCCCACGGCTCACGCACCATCAGATTGCCTGACATGCTCTAGGCTTCTCCAGCAAAAGTAAACTTTCACCTTGAATGTGTGTGTGTGTGTATGTTTGTGCATGTGTGTATACATGTGTGTTTATGTTTGTGTATGTATGTATACGTGTGTGTATGTGTGTGTGTGTGTGTGCTGGCCAGAGGTCAACACTGAATGCCATTCCTGGAGCTGCCTACCTTCTTTTATGAGGCAGGGTCTCTCACAGGTGGTGGTGGGGGCGCTCTGATTTGGCTGGTCTTGGTGGGCAGTGAGCCCCCAGGAGCCACTTGTTTCTACCTCCCCGGTGATGGGATTAAAGGTGTGTGCTACCACCACATCTGGCTTGTTTTGTGAATGTAGGTTCTGGGGGCAAGAACATTTTTTTTTATCAAATTTCTCTGGCCCTGATCCAAATTTTACTTTAAAGCTATTTTTTTAAAGATTTATTTTATTTATGTGTATATGTGGATGCAGGGGTCCAAGGAGGCTGGAAGAAGGAGTCAGATTTCTTGGAGCTGCACTCATGAGTGGTTTTGAGTTTCCTAGGATACTGCCCTGATTTGAACTTGAGTGGCAGTAAAGACGACTTTCTCCCCCAAAACTGTGGGGCTGCTTCTAACTGACTTACTGTTGGGGCTCCCATCAGCACACTCGGCACATGCGTCGGTATACAAGCTTCCGCGGTCTGCCTCCCCACCCACTCCACTGTTACCATCCCCAGATACCTGCTGCCGTGAGAGAAGGATGTGTGCCAGGTGCTTGCCAACCTCCGCGGACCGGTGGAGACATACCCCCCAGGGGTTGTCAATGACGTTGGCGACACTGAGGAGGGAGGCCGGCCAGGTCAGGGCAGCCACGATACCTGGGGAAGCGGGGAGCCTTGCTAAGGTAGTGTGGCTGATGGATGCTCTAGCAAATGCATATGAGTCTGTAGAGCCAGGAATCTGAAAGGTTTCCTCTAACTCGCAATGGGGGAGACTTGAAACAAACACTTCTGCACACAAACTACATCTCTTGTCCAAGCACACATCATTGGGAGATTCTAAAGACAGCCTCATCTACGCATCCCATTCAGTATTCTAGATCCACCAGCCTACCCAGGTCACGTGACTTGTATAGGGCAAAGAGACAGCAGCCGTGAGGCTTGCACTAGCCTAGCCTAGGACCCGCCTCTGCTGTGTGTCTCCCGCTGGTGTGGACTAGCTTCGTCTCTTCAGGAGGTGAGACACATGGAACACAGTCAAGCTGTTCAAGTTGCCTCAGACAAGCTGGCCTGAGTCAGGGACAGCTGGCTGAGCCACGGATCTATCAGCAGACCCAGGTGAGACGAGCCAACTCTAGCCTCGCCTCTCCTGAGCTAAAGCATCAGTGTGCCATGAGGTCGGGAGTGACCTGTTATGCAGCAATAGCCAATTGATACATTATGCAGTTAGCTGGCTGTTGCCTCTTCTCTTGGCACAAAACTTTTCACAGAGGAAAAAGCTGAGGCAGGAGGATTGCAAGCTTAAGGTCTGCCTGGACAAAGTTAATGAAACCCTGCCTAGAGATAAAAAGTAAACACAAACTTGGGGGAGGGGAAGGCTATGATCAAGACATATTTAAATTTAAAAACTGTTTTTATTATAATAAAAAGAACCTAGTTGAAGACTG
This sequence comes from Ellobius talpinus, assembly GCA_001685095.1. NCBI lineage: Eukaryota > Metazoa > Chordata > Mammalia > Rodentia > Cricetidae > Ellobius > Ellobius talpinus. The sequence goes on along the minus strand of LOJH01000190.1, from coordinate 63,366 downwards.
ATACTGCTGCAGCCATTTGTCTTGTCTCCAAATGTACAAGAAAACTGTGATTTTTTTCCCCTTCTCCACCCAAAATAAAAACAAGAAGAATGCAAACACAGTGCTAGAGAGGCTAATTGGTGGCCCTAGGTTTGATCTGCACCCTTTGTCTCTAACACGGTGCCAGGCTCCCTGGGGTCACGAGCATTCGAGGACTTGGTGCTACCATGTCGTACCATGGTTAGTCAGGGAGGGGTGCTTACCAGAGAGCACGGTGTACTTGAGAGCCTCCTGGGCCACCATGTTAGCCAGGCCGCTGAGGATGGTCTCCAGGGCGTTGCCCAGCTCCATCAGGTACTTGGCTTCCCACGCCAGGCAGTACTGCTCCTGGCTGCGGGCTAGGGTTGTCCACGGGGCGCTGAATGTGCCTGAGGAGAACACAGGTAGGTATAGGCAGCATCTGCTATTGGCTGTGGCAGTTGATGCGCCGCCCACTGGATCAGACAGACAGCGAGAAGGGCCTCTTGCTCCTGAGGGTTCGCCCTGCTCTCAATCAGCTGCAGTCAGTCGGGCAGATGAGCACACTGCTGCCCTATGAGTGTGTCCAGAGATGGCTTCCAATCCCAACGCCTGCCCTCTTTAAGATCTAGGGGACCCTGGGAACATCACCATCTGACCTTGAACCTCACTCTGCTCATCTATGAAATGGGAAGGTGTGAGATATGTAAGAGAAGTGAATTATTCCAAAGTAAATATTCCTTTGCCTCTCCCAGAGGGCCAGCATCAATCTGCCAACACGCAGGGGACTACCATGGAGGCCCCGTGAGCTGGCGGCACCTAGACTCCAGAAACACCAGCTGGGAAATAATGCGGAAGTTGGAATTCTGGAGTAGGAAGAGGCCTTCATTTTCTCACCTAGATCATGGAAATGGGAAATGGCCTAGAATGAGGACCAGGAGACAGCATTACCACAGAGACCAATGCTCCCTGTGACCATCATCAGCTCCATCCTCCTCTCCCTATGGCTCTCTGTCTTCAGAGCCTAGCAGGGCACCTGATCTGATCCCACTTGTTTCTGTCTGTGGCAGGGCACACACCTGCTCCGGCCCCTAGTACAGGCCTTTAAATAGCACCCCTCTTGAATCAGCTCCCTGCTTTCTTCCTCTGGCTCTTGGGGTTCCAATCCTATGCCTCTTTTACGGCCCTTCTGACAGATCAAAGACAATTGTACTCTCCCAGCCCCCAAGTTCCTGTAACTTGGTCTTTCTGCATCCTCTCTTGCATTCTGCAAGAGCATAGAAAACGGCTGCATTGCCCCCATTGACTATCGAGGGCTTGGTTTTCTGTGGGGCACGTGGTAAGGCTGGCATTTATGAATTGCGGGTGAGGCTGAAGGATGGTGGGTAACTGTGGATGGAGGATGGGCCGTCTATGGCTAATGCTGGCTGGATGAATGAATGGCTAGCTAGATGGGTAAATTCTGACATGGATAATGGATGGTTGGGTGCAAGTGGAGGGTAGAAGATGGTTTTCTTACCTCTCTGGATCTATTTTCCCCTCTATGAAAAGAGCCTCCCATGTCCACCCCTTAGAGACACACAGGAAGAACTAGCTGTTCCAGTCTGCGTCCCTCCCCACCCTGGTCCTCACGGTATATGCCGGACCCAAGCCAGCCCGTGATGGCAATGGTGATATGCAGCTGTCTGCCTTCTGTCAGAGGCATGAACATGAACTCCTCAATGGCCCCAACTCGCTTCTTCATCTTGTATCCTAAAGACACAGAAATGATCAATTGTGACATGTGTCCAGCTCCTGGACAAATGCATTGCATCTGTGAACCCTTTAAGACAGGTACCACTACTGTCCTGATCAGAGGACACTAGGACACTGCCCAAGGCCACCAGAGCCACAGACTAGGGAGAGTCTGAACCACTGCCGTGCCCCATGTTTCCTGCTGGGAATTAATTGTCACAGATAATATCGACTGTGTTGGCAGTGTTCCATGTGCCAGAACGTGACTGGAGGACACGGGCACGGGCGAGGACAGAGAGCTGAGACAAGGACACAAGGAAGCTTCAAGCCTCCAAGGGATGGTGCCTGGATACTTCCGGGGTGATGGCGACAGACTCGGCCGAACAGGTTGAACTCTTTCTCAGCAGCTACTCATGGGGTGCGCGTGGGAAAAATTCATTTGTCAAACTTTGTCCTGACCCTGGCTGTGCTGAATTTAAGTCCAGCAACTTCTGAGACATCTGTCTGCAAGTCTACCTTGGCAGGGCTCAAAAGGGGCAAAGCCACATCTCCTCACCCCCTCAGGATGCCACCTAGGGTATCCTTCCGGCTGAGTCATGCTGGATAAGAATCCTTTCCAACTCCTTGCTCCCTTTGCACCTTACCTGTCAGGCCAGCTCCAGCTGCACCGAACAGCGAGGTCATGACAGCAATGCCAGCCACCGAGCCCAGTGCGGCTGCCCCAGCACTGCCAATGATTGTTGCAGCTCCCGCAGCAACAAGGGGGGCAGCTAGCCCCCCAGTCACACCTGCAAGGTTAGAGCTCAGTTAGTATTAATGGGTTCTTTTCCCATGAGCTGCCCACTGCCTTCTGTGGAAGCTTCTAGCAGTGTCTTTAAATTATTTATTTATTTATTTATTTTTGGAAACATACTTATATAGCTCAGGGTGGCCTCAGACGTTCTAGGCAGCCAAGGATGACCTTGAACTCCTGATCCTTCTGCCTCTATCTCCAAGTGCTGAGATTACAGGCTTGCACCACCACGCTTGGGCAGCTTCTATCAGTGTTAATGAGTGTATTTACTACTGAGCTGAATGGCTATCATGTGCTGGGGCCACCTCCTCACTGATACACAGGCCATGAGCTAACCCCTATAGCAGGCCTTACCGATCACTGTCCCGCCTCCAACTGTGGCCAGGCCTATCAGGAGATAGCGTTTCCACTTCCTCCGTTTTTCTTTCTTCTTCCGGGATGCCTCTGCAGTCCTGGAGAGAAGAGGCTGGTCTATGGCTAGTTATGGGTCAGGAGCCCTTGAGATCTCCCACCTCACCAACCCCCAAACCCGAGATCAATGGTAGGCAGGCCCTGGACCATCAGTAACTGGAGGAAATCTCAGTGAATGGGGCATACTACTTACCCTTCAGATCCATCCTAATGGGTGCAATTTAAATAATGAAAAAACAATAATAATAATAATAGTAGTAATAATAATAATAATAATAATAGCAACAACAGCAAGAGAAACGTAGAATAGCTTTCACAGAACAGATGGACCCAGAAGGAGTACAGTATGTACCCCCACCTTGCCAGCAGAATCCACCTCTCCTGGGGATTTTGGAAAACCCATCTCCTTCACAGCAATCACCTGCGGGATGGGCTAGTGAAACATCTGTATGGATGATGGTGGCCTTGTGGCAACAGCTGGATTGGTCCAGACTCAAAACACAGATGCTATAAACCCAGCCAAGGGTAAGAAGGTGTCTGCAATGTCAGCAGTTGGGGATTTTGTAATCTAGTTTGTAGTTCTTTGAAGAGGGTCTCAAGGCCCTGGCAGGCCGTTAGCACTCTATGTAGCTGAGAATAACCTCCAACTTAGGGTCCTCCTGCCTCTGTTTTCCAAATGCTGAAGTCACAGGCACACACCACTGTGTCCAGTTTATGTTGTATGGGTGTCGAGCCCAGGGTTCTGAGGATGTTAGGCTAGCACACCACAGACCAAGTGGCCATCACCAGCCCCTCTGAGAATGGCTGTCTCCAGTGCTCAGGGTCAAGATGCTCAGTTTTCCCGGCGGACCTTCGCCCTTGGTTGCTTTAAGGTGATCAGAGGCAAGAAGAGCGGGGAAGGGTGGGTGGAGAGGCCATTATGAGAGAACTCTGAACTGAAGCTGGAATTTGGACAACGGAACGTGGAGCGACCATAAATGATGAGAAACGGTTAATATTTAGTGAGTGTTTCCTCAACACCAGACTCTACACTGTGAACTTTCCATATTTTGCCAAGAAGTAGTTTATTGTTCCACAGTCTGAATGCTTTAAGTGATAACAGTGGTTATTCCAGAGGGGCTCTGTGTGTGTGTGTAGGTGTGTGTGTGTGTGTGTGTGTAGGGGTGTGTGTGTGTGTGTGTGTGCTAAGAGAATGCTTAAAACCTTTTAGGATCAGCGCTCATGTAGTACACACACATCCTTGGCGGTAACAGTGGCTGTTGCTACCATACAACATAGGCCTGATCCTTAGTCTTCTACAACATGAGGAAAATAATACATACTTTTTAAAAGTGAAATTTTTTACTACATTAATTTACCGTGTGTGTGCACATGTGTGCGTGTAGGTTTAGGACCACATGTGGGAGTTGGCTCTCTCCTGCCATCATGTGGATCCTAGGGAGAGCACCAGGCCATCAGCCTGGGCAGCAAGTGCCTCTGTTCACTGAACCATTGCATAGCCCAATGATCAACTGCTTTTGTGTAGCTGGCCTATGACTATTTAGCCAACAAACACACTGCACATGCACAGCATGAACAGCACACTGCCCTGCCTCCCCCGGAATCTGCATATCTGTGGGCTGAACCCCCAGCCCCCAATCCATGATCAACCAACACGTCTATATCCTTCCTCACGAGCAGAACCAAGACACGGATTTGCCTCAGGCACCAAGGACCTGATGCACGTTTGGTTGCCCGCCAGCACCAGCTCACCTCAACACACTTTCCTCTTGCGAGGGTCCTGTGTGGAAAGCAGCCCCTCTCGGCTGCTCTCCTGCAGAGAACCAGGAACCAGGGATGAGAACCTTTGCCTGCCATGGGTTTCTGTGATGAGGTGGAGCATGTTCCCAGCAGGTGGATGGCGAGATGTGACCAGGAGTGAGGGGGTCTGGTGTCAGGATCTAAACTGTGGCATTCTGCAGTTGCCCCTCAGTACTGGTGGGGGTTTATTGTAGGTGTCCCAGAGTGCACCAGAATCCAGGAGGCTCATGTCTCTCACAACTGTATACATTTGTATGTAACTTCTACATATCCTCTTGAATGCTTTAAGAGTGTTTAGATATCATTCATCTCATACAATATAGCATGCTATGTGTCATGGCATTCACACTATTTATATAAAATGATAAAGACAGTAAAGTACATTCAGTATAGATCTTATTTTTTTAAAAAATATTTTGGGCTAGGCATGGTAGAATACATCTGAATCCCCAGAACTGAGGAAGTGGAGGTAGGAGGATCAGAAGATCAACCTTGTGCAGCCTTGGCTATTAAACTGAAGTCCAGGCCAGCCTGAGCTACATGACGTCCTATAAAAAATTTAAAAAAAAATCAAACCAAAGTATTTTGTGATCCATGGCTGGCTGACTTGGAGGGAATGGAAATGTCCTAGGCGATGACTGCATTCCTGTGCTGTCAGCTGCTGGCCAGCTTTCTTCAGTCAGCACGGGAGGAAATGACACTGCCATCTCCGCCAGAGTCTTCAGAAACCAGTGCGGGAGACTGACGGGTCTCCTCTGTTCGTTCTATCCTGAGACCAGCAGTATTCCAGACAGGTGCTGGTCTGTCAGCCTGGAGCTCAGAACCAGGACAACGTGAACAAGATCCACAGAGCATCTTCAGGGGGTGCTGAGAGCACGGAATAAGCCCTTGGGGCCGCCAGCCATGGGGATTTGGGAGCTATTTGTTCCAGCAGCAAGATCTCCCCACCTCACTGAGCGAGCGAGCCTGTGACTCTGTACAGGTTACACCTGAACCTCTTCCGTGGGCAAACACCCTGGGGGTGGGGCGGGGAGTGTTTGTAGGCCTGCAGGAGATGACTGGCCAAGGTGACCGGCTTACTGTCACTGTTCAATATGTTTGTTGCTGTTACCATCTGTCTCCTGGTTATCATCACTTCCTCCTACACAGAGGCGGTGATATACTTTGACCCTTCATTAATGACCTTGTCATTAGTTTAAACTGGAGACCTGGAAATGATTGGCTCCTGATGCAGCGGAAGACCTGAGTGAGACATTCTAGTGGCTGACCACACATAGTGGGGAATAACAGTGTGGCTTCAAGTCAGTGGCATCTCCACACGACAGTCATGGACTGAGGAGCGGCTGTATGCTGAGAGACGGGGTGCGGGGGCCCAGCACTGCTGGCTTCTCCCTTCCTAGCTCTCTTACCCTCTGGAGTTTTTCCTGGGCATGGGCGTGTTCAGGGCAGGTTTCTTTGGATATGAGTTCATATGTGTTCAGAAACGTGTGCCTATTGGGTGCATGTGGAGACCAGAGGTTGACATCCGGTGTCCTCCTTAATTGCTTTCCACCTTAAGTTTTGAGTCAGGGTCTCTCTGTGGATCTTCAGCTCACTGGTTCAGTGACAGCAGCTGGCTGGTGAGTTTCAGGGATCCGCCTGTCTCCACCCAGTCCTTATCCCAAGCACTGGCTGGAGGCTCACGCTGCCACACCTGGGCTTTTCACGTGGGTGCCGGGGGTCCGACTCAGGTCCTCACGCTCTCACAGCATCTGAGACAACTCCCCTGCCCTGGGATGTTTCTTGAACAGAACCAATCATTCCAGGAAGTGCTGACTGCTTTGCTCCAGTGACGTAACTCCCCTACCACTTATGAAAACCAGAGGGACACAGGGCAAATGGAAGCATGCAGGTGGAGTACAAGCCAGTCACCATCCAGTTAGAAACTCGTGGAATAAGAGAACAGATGGGAAGTGTCAGAAAATGTTTATGAGCTTGAGGCCACTCTGGTCTACATGGTAAGCTTCAGGCCAGCCACAGCTATACAGTGAGGCCTGTCTCAAGTAAATAAATAAGTAATGTGTTCATAATTATTATTAATGTATTTTACTAAGAACCTAGTACAGTTTCGAAGTTAGTGCCATTGATGTGACTTGGCACTGCTGGCTTCTAGAGTGTTCCCATGGTGACATCCATTTGATAATGGTACCAGATGGTCAGCAGGCTCAGCTGAGTTGGATGGAGTAGAGTGGCAGCTAAATCAATAGGGTCTCTGAGGTCTGTGTGACTCAAGTGCATGAAGCTGCATCAGAGCAGTCCTGCAGAAACCACACACATGAGATGCTCTGACCCCCACAGCTTCCTCCATGTTATTATTTATGTGTTTGAAAACAGCTTTTTTTTGGGACTGGAAAAGGTGAGATTGTCTTTCTTTTTTTTAAAAAAAACTTTAGTATTTTATTTTGTGTGTTTGTCTCCATATAGTCTGTACATCAGGTGTATGCAATACCAGTGGAGACCAGAAGAGGACAACAGAGCTGGAACTGGAGTTACAGCCAGCCAGTGCCACCATGTGGCAGTCTAGATGAGCAGTCAGCGCTTTTATCTTCTGACCCAACCCTACAGTCACCTTTTGTTTCTTTTAAAAACAAAATAATTATTTTATGTTTTCAAGTTTTCATTAATGCTTACTGTATGTATGTATGTTTGTGTGTATGTTTATATATGTATATATAATTGGAGGCCTGAGGATAACTTGCGGGAATCAGTTCTCTGCTTCTACCACGTGGGTTCCAGGGATTGGGTCCCAGGTTGTCAGGCTTGGCAGCAGGTGCCTGCACACACTGAGCCATCTCAGCAGAAGCGCTCTCTCTGACATTCGCCTCCGTGGGCCATTGATTTCCGCAGGTGCACCCATCTTAGGAACCGCTTTCCCTGTGCAGTGGATAGGCCCCCTTATCTTCACCGATTATCACAGCATTTTACTCTCGCAATGATTTCAGGTGTCTGGGTGAATTTCCACATCGAGCACCCAAGGGGAGACGTCTGCTCTGAGTCATAGCTAAGATACTTTCTTCCTTCTCCTTGGACACTGAAATCCTGAGGACTGTAAATCTAAATAGTGGCTTTGTCACTGCTATGGACTTTGCCATCTGATTAGACACAATGGCAACCCATACCATCAGATGGGCAGTCACTGGCCACACGCACCCTCTAGACTACTTAAGTTGGTGTTTCCCTGTCAGCCGAAATCAGATCCCACACTGATTGCAGGAATGGCTCAAGAACAAGATACCAACACTGTACACAGCGTAGAGTCACCAATCAAATATACCCAAGGGCAGCTGATCTCCCATGACAGCATTTAGCCTCCTCTACACCACCTGTCGCCAACAGAACTCAACGCCCCCCCCTCCACCGCGCATGCTAGGCAAAAGCACTCTGCCACTATGCTTGCTGGCCATCAGCTTAGCCCTGGGTTCCATGAGAGAGTCTGTTTGAAGGGAATAAGGTGGGCTGTGATAGGACAGGACACCAATGATCTTGTCTGTCCTCATATGTGTGATTTACCTGCAAACGGTGTACATCCCCCACCCCAGCTGGACCTAAGAGCTCTTTCTAGTTAAAGCTGGGAAGGAGGGAATCTGGGATTCTGAATTGGGCCTCAAGAAAATAAGACACAAACCAGGTGTGGTGCCGCCCACCTTTAATCCCAGCACTAGGGAGGCAGAGACAGGCAGATCTCTGTGAGTTCGAGGCCAGCTAGTCTAAATAGTGAATTCTAAGACAGCCTAAGCTACGTGGTGAGACTTTGTCTTGGGGAAAAAAAAAAGAAAAGGAAGAAAGCAACACACAGGCTGATGACATGGTTGAATCAGGGTGCCATTGAACAGCTATATGACCTGGGCTGAACAAATCATCTGGCTGGCTCCCCACAAGGACTGTAAAAGTCACAGATGGGGCAGCCTCCTGGGCCTGCATCAGGAAGCACTTGGCAGGAGTTAGACATTCTTGCAAGATCTATAAAATCCAGCCTTGTATCTGCTGAGGGTCACCAAGGCCTGCAGCATATCAGAGCATTGTCCCAAGCTTTTAATGTGAGGCAATTAATTTAATTCTCCTATAGTCCTCTGACACAGAACTCCCACTAACCCCACACCAAAGCTGAAGAAACCAAGGCATGGAGAGGTGAAGTCACTAAATACCCAGGGAGGCTGGGGTGGCCCTAGCATTCAGGTGAGGACGGAGAATATTGGGGTGGCCTTAGCATTCAGGTGAGGACCGAGCACATTGGGGTGGCCTTAGCATTCAGGTGAGGACTGAGCACACTGGGGTGGCCTTAGC
>LOJH01000190.1:38760-49911 GCA_001685095.1 Ellobius talpinus | reverse complement strand
TCTCTCTCTCTCTCTCTCTCTCTCTCTCTCTCTCTCCTCTCTCTGTGTGTGTGTGTGTGTGTGTGTATCTGTGTATGTGTCTGTCATATGTGTGTGCGTGCATGTCTGCATGCATAAGGGAGGGAGAGAGAGAAATGTGTACGTGTTCATGTATTTGTGTAGAGGTCAGAGGTCAACAGGTTTTTCCTCCACCTCTTTTCACCTTATCTTTGGAGACAGGGTCTCTCACTGAACCTGGAGCTTGCCAGTTTGGCTAGTCTGACCATCAGGTCCTAGAGATGCTCCCGTTTCTGCCTCCCCAGTGCCGGGATTACAAGCATGTGTCCCTGGACGTGGTTTTTATGTCAATGCTGGGGACTGAACTCAGGGCAAGCACTTTAGAGACTGAGCCATTTTGCAATCACCAGGTTCTCACATGTAACCCGCTCCTGTCTTCATATAAGGTTTTGCTATGTATCCCAAAGGTTGACCTTGAGCTCACTAAGTAGCCTACTTCATTCTGCGACAGTGCCCAACCCCTTTCCCAGTTTCTAGAAGCCTTGGCTCTTGATCATATTACTCCAACCTCTGCTTCTTATTGGATCTCCCCTCTCTCCTCCAGGGACTCTGGGACTCCATCATGCCACCATCTCCATCCAGAACCATCTCCCCATCTCAAGATGCTTCATGTGGATGCAATTCCAAAGTCATGTAGGGTAGCAAAGTCAGAGGTTCCAGAGCTGAGGGGTACACCTCTGAGGACCCAGATTCTACTGAGCTTTGAAGCTTTCTTTTCCTCAAGCTAAGCCTTGGCTGCTATCTTTGTCTGGACCCTTTCCAGACCATACCCGTGCTGGGGCCTATGGTCCTGCATGTAGCCTCTCTCCTGGCATTCCTGTGTGACAGGCTTGCCTGTGTCAGGCTAGATGACACTCTGACTCATCCACATGTCCTATTGCAGCATCTGTCTTTAGTGAGGTGCAACATAAGAGCTTAAAATCAGATTTTCCCCCCAGAGAGTCACAGGACTTGGCATTCAGCCGCTCTACAGTCTTGTGGGCCCTGTGGAGACACAAATACTCAGAAGTGCAGTTTTCAGTTCCTGCTGCCCATCTGTGATGTCTGAGGAACATAGCAGGGATGAGGATTCCTGGCTGGGGATACAGTTCAGCGGCAGAGCTGATCTAACATGCATTGGGCTCCATTCTTAGCAACACACACACACACATACACACACACACAGGCTGGTCGGGGCAGGGATGGGGTCCTTAGAGTCCTCAGACATACATACTGTAATGGGAGCTGCCTACGTGCCCAGGGACAGACAAGTGTGTTGTGTCTTGGGATCACTGGGTTCACACAGACAAAGGCACTCCTTTTTCTTTGAAGGGAAGTTTGTGACGCCCGGAGATAATCAGGCTGTGGAGAAGGCTTGGCTGGGTGATTAATGGGTGTCGATTGTAATTAGCCGGTAATGCATGCTCCATCGGTCAAGGCTGTGGTGATTCAGGCTGCCACGTGCACGGGGAGTTAGTTAATAAGCAGGGTGGAAATATCAGGCACTAGGCCCCTTCCCGGGAAGGGGAAGCATCTGGAAAGAGTCATTTCAAAGACTGGGGGCTGGGCTGCGTGCCTGGGAGCAGAGCTTCTGTTTGAGGGAGATGGGTGGCTCCTGAGTCCTGGACTATCTCAGGCAGTTTGGAACAGGTCTCCTACCAGCTTACCAGGTGGTCAACTAACTTGTAAGCTGTCACTGATGCATCATGCCTGCAGACCCGTAGAGGGCATCAGATTGTGAGCTGCCATGCAGGTGCTGGGGACTGAACTCAGGACCTCTGGAAGAGCAGCCCATGCCATCCATCCACTTTGGCCCAAGACCCTGGGCATTGGTCTGGAGCAGTGGCTCTCAACTTGTGGATCGAGGACACCTTTGGGGGTCGAACGACCCTTTCACAGGGGTCACATATCCTGTGCATCTGATATTTCTGAATTACAATTTATAACAGTAGCAATTACAATTAAGAAGTAGCAGTGAGGGGGCTGGAGAGATGGGTCAGTGGTTAAGAGCATGGGCTGCTCCTCCAGAGGTCCTGAGTTCAGTTCCCAGCATCTACATGGCAGCTCACAATCTGATGCCCTCTTCAGGTCTGCAGGCATGCATGCAGACAAAGCACCTGTATACATAAAAAAAGATAATGAAAATAATTTTATGGTCAGAGGTCACCACAACATGAGGAACTCTATTAAAGGATCACAGCATTTGGAAGGTTGAGAACCGCTGGTCTAGAGATTTCTGGTTCTCCCAGGCCAGCATCCAGGTCATCAGCTAAGGCCAGAGCCATGTACTGACTCAGGTCCTTTATACTTGCATGTTTGCTGTCTGGGAAGTACCTTCCTAGTGCACTGCCAGGTTGGTCCTTGTCCACCAGTCAAGCTTCAACTTAAATACCAGCTCCTTGGAGAGGCCACTGGCTCCTCACCAGGAGCAGTCCAGCCTCAGCCATTCTGTTTCCCACAATTGTGCAGACTCTTGTCTGGCTCAGCTCATCAGAATGCCAGTCCCACAGCTCAGGTTTCTCTGCCTGCTCCTGTCTGTCTATACCTGGCTTAGTAGGCGCACCCACTGACAGTCCACAGTCCTCCTGGTCCACCAGATTCTCTGCTGTGTCCACAGCCCCACGTGACACAAAAGACCTTTGCCATCCCTGCATGAGATTTTTTTTCAGGAGCTCAGAGTCTTTCCTTCCCAGGGGACATGGTGGAGGGCGCTGGGCACAAAGCATAACTGGCCAAGCCCCTCCCCCAAGCCTTTATTATGAGCCCAGCTCTGGCAATACTTAGAACATTCTGCCTGAGGTTTATGCATAATTTATGCATAGCTCAGTTCCTTCTCAGGGGTCACCTCCTTTGGGAAGCCCTTGTAGATGCCACGCCATGGCCTTTGTTGCCTCAGCAGCAGCAGTTCCTACTGTCCACCATTTAGATGGGCAGTTTTGGAGCTAGGGATGCAGCTCAGTTTGATAGGGTGCTTCCCTAACATGCATGAAGTCCTGGCTTCCATCCTCAGAGGTGCATAAACCAGGCCTGGTGGTGCATGCCTGTAATCCTAGAGCTTGGGAGGTGGAGGCAGGAGGATCATCTTGGGACCTTGTCTCAAGCAAACAAAAATAAATATGTTGGTAGCTTTTGACTGACTACTTTTCTTTTTTTGTCTGTCTCCTGTTGCGAGATATTTGATTACACTGTGTGAAGCTATGTTACTGTGATTGGTTTAATAAAAAGCTGAACAGTCAATAGCTAGGCAGGATTTCCAGGCATGGAGAATGCTGGGAAGAAAGCAGAGACACCAGGGATGAAGAGTAAGCAGCATGAACATTACAAAGTAAAGGTAACTGAGCCATGTAAAAGAACATAGATTAAAAGATACAGGTTAATTTAAGATATAAGAGTTAGTTAAAAATAAGCCTAAGCTATTGGCTGAGCTTTCATAATTAACAAGTCTCTGTGTTGTGGTTTGGGAGCTGGCTAGGGGACAGAGAAACCCTAGTGCTGTGGGATGTCTTTCTGTACACCGTGAATATGTGTTGCTCTCATTGGTTGCTAAACAGAGCTCCTTGGGCCTATGGCAAGGCAGGATAGAGCCAGGCGGGAAATCCAATCAAAGATGCAGGAGAAGAAGGGCAGAGTCTGGGAGATGCCATCCAACTGCCCAAGAAACAATCTGCCAGCAGACCAGTAACGCTCTCCATTGCCCATTCTGGACCACATTCTGAGCTATACTTCTGTTCTACCTTGCTTTTACAAACCTCCATTATTTCTCAAGGAGGCAGGCATAGCTACTCACACCATTGTTCAGAGGAAGCAGCACTGGTTTGGTCACTGGGTCACTTGCCCAGGACCACTGGCTCCTTGGTAGAGAAGTGGGCCATGCCCTTGACCCCAACTGTGGTGTGTGTGTGTGTGTGTGTGTGCACGTGCGTGCGTGTGTCTGGGTGTGCATGAGCACGAGGATGGAACCCAGGGTCTTGGGCATGCTACCTCTGACTTTGCTGAGAAGTAACCAGAGGCTCTTGAGCCTGGCCAGCACTAGAGGCACGCAGTACACAACCAAAGGCAGCCAGAATTGCTGGTTTGTTTTGTTTAAAGGCAAAGATGTACTGTAACCCAGGCTGGTCTCAGATCCTCAGTCCTCTGGACTCTGCATCCCGAGTGCCGGGTTACAGGCATGCACCACCTGGCTGTCCCGAGTATTACTCTTCATATTGACATGATCATCCTGCCACCCGTAAGACGGTCCTGCACGGTGGGGAACAAGGCACAACAGTGTCCATCCTCAGGCCTGGAGGCAGCAGGGAAGGGATGGATTGTGGGTGATGAATCCCACTACTTGGCTTCAAGCAATGTGGTCCCAGACAGGTTATCCTGTCTTCTGTGCCATACTTTCCTCTCTTGTAAGATGGGGACAGCCATTGCACGCGTCTCCTGGGGGAATTGTGTGGCTTCCACCAAAGAGGGCTTGGAAAGGAAGCCCTCAGCTGGGAGCCAGGCACCCAGTAGGTGCAGGAACTATTCCCAGGGCCTTGTGCAGGGCCGGTGCACACAGCAGCAGCTCAGAGCTCATTTGCTGAAGAGAGGAAGCAGGATGTTGCAAAATTAACCATCAATTGCCCAAAACTCAAGGACACAGCCAGGGAACTTAGCAACTTGGTCACAGGAGGGACATTTCTGCCAGGCCAGCCTCATTTCACAAATCCCTGTTCATTCGGGGACAGGAACGCAATCCCTCCAGAAAGACTTCTCATGGAAAGCAGAGTCAGCTGCGAGGCGCACACGGCTATGGCTCATATGCGTGCGCGTGCAGGGGAGCTGGAGGGCAAAACTCAGGGTTCAGTTGCCCTGGCTCTGATTCAGAGTTCACACCAAGCTTCGTGCTGCCTTAAATGGAATTCTGAAATGGAACCCTGGGCGACCTGCTTAACCTCTGCGGCACTGATTTCCTCCCTGGAAGCAGGGGCAATTATAAGGGTTTTCAGTGGCTGATGTGAGGTTATACACCATGCAATAACTCACAATCAATACAAAGGGCCCAAAGAGCAACTTCGATGACTTGTAAGGGTTACCGAGTGCAAATAAACAGGCCGCAACTATGATAGCAATGTTTTGATTTTGTGCCGACATTTGTGTGCAGGTGGATGCATGACCACATATTAAGGTCAGAGGTAGGAGTCGGCTGTCTTCCTCGGTTGTCCTCTCATGGGACCTAAAGCTCGCTGATTCAGCTACTCAGGCCGGCTGACCAGTGAGCAACAGTGATCTGTCTGCCTGTCTCCATGTCCTCAATGCCCAGTTTAGAGGACGGCTGCCATGTTTGGCTTTTACACGGTGCCAGGGATCCGACCTCGGATCCTCACGCTGTGTAGCAAGCATTTTACTGACTGAGCTGTCTCCCCAGCCTCAGACACCATTGATTGTCACAACATGAGATAGGCTATTGAAATCTAATGGATAGAGGCCAGGGAGGCTGCTTGACATCCTACAGCGGGCAGGATGTCCTGCCGCACAGGATTCTCTGCTCCAAACATCCACAGAATCCACGGGATGAGAGCTGCCAACTCTCGTCTGGTTACCTGTACTACATGACTAACTTTTACAGTTGTGTGGGCAAACAGCCTTGTAGGGTGCCACAGAACATGATCAGCAGCCCACCCAGTAGCCAATATGGCATTACTCTGTAACAATCATCCCCAGACTGTCAATAAAGGTTAATTTTCCAGCAACTTTTTAGAAATGCGGAGTCCACAATTATTCATCCAGCCCCACACAGGGAGAAATCCAGCCTACCTGCTGGGCAACCCCAGCTAGCCTCTGGAGAACAATGTTCAGAGGAACTGACAGCTCTGATCTAAGTTTGTTCTCCGAAGACTATCATTCTTCTTCTATCCCTCTCCTCTTTTCCTCTCATCCTTCCATCCATCCATCCACCCATCCATCATCCATCCATCCATCCATCCACCCACCCACCTACCCACCCATCATCCATCCATCCATCCATCCATCCATCCATCCATCCATCCACCCATCCATATGTATATAATTCCTGCCTCCCTACCTGCTTTCATCCATCCATCTATCCACACAGGCACCCACCCATCCATTCATCCACCCCATCTACTCTTCCATCCATCATTCACCCATCCTCCATCTTTAGTAAGGGTGCTTGGTAAACGGTGAGTTTTCTCAAAACAAACACAAAAGGCAGTACTAGCTGAGACTTTGCATTCAGTGGAGAGGCGATGAGGGAAAGTGCTGGTCCAGGAAGCCTGGTTTTGATTCCTAGTCTACCACTTACTGTGTTTCCCGAGAAGGTCCCCTTTCCTTTCTTGGCTTTGGTCTCTCCTGTCAAAATGTGATCATCCAAATTAGCCTTGACAGGTGAGTCTCAGGTCTGCAAACTGAGGCAAGTGTCCAGAGTGCTTCACTGGGGGCCGGAGAGTAAGGTGGCTGCGTGAACCCTTAGATCCATGCTCGGTCCAGAGCAGCGGCTCAGCACACAGTAGCTATGTCATCACTGAGATTGTAGTCTCAGGTCTGGGTTGACTATAGCCATCAGAAGCAAGTGTTGGAAACTTAACCCCAGTGCGCATGTTAAGAGATGAAATCTTTAAGAGAAGACTAAGTCGGGAGGGATTAATGCTGGCATTGCCAGAGTGGGTCCCAACCCACTGCTTTCTCTCATTCCTGCTCTCCTTTGTTCTTCCATTTTCTGTCACAGGACACTTCAACATGAAGGCTCTTGACAGATGCAGGTCCGTTGATATTGGACCCGGCTTCTAGAACTGTAAGAAATTCATCTTTGTTCCCTGCAAGTTACTCAGTCTCAGGAATTCTGTCACAGCTCAATGCAGTTTAAAGACCCAGAGCTAGAAGTTCGCTCACTGATAAGACACTTGCTATGCAACTGTGATGTCCTAAGGCTCTGATTCCCCAAGCCCAAGTAAAGCAGGACACTATGGTGAGATGCGAGGGGAGGATGGGAATCTCTGCAAGCTCATGGGCCAGCTAGCCTGGTGGATGCCATAGGAAGCAATAAAGAGCCTGTCTCAAACAAGGTGAAAGGTGAAGCCTGACACAGGAGGCTGACCTCTGACCTCCACGTGCGTACTACAATACGTGCATTCCTGCAGCATGCCCCTGCCCCCCAACTGATAACATAAAGGACCAAAAGTATTCTCTGGGCCAGAGCCTGGAGGAGTCGACTGGGATCAAAGAAAGAGCAGTTATTGATGGCACTGTGGGTCTTCGGGGCCCAGACTAGGCATTTCTGGCAAAGTTCTGGGGGCCGCTGGTGCTGATAGTGGCACTGGTCTTGGGGGGGCAGTCTATGGACCATACTGGGAACAGCAGGCTTAGAGATCTTTTCTAACAACCCAGAATTCTTATTGATTCTTATTGTCCTCACAAGCAGCAGCCTCCATGAAGGGTGACCTCCATAAAGGGTGACCTCCATGAGGGGGGACCTCCAAGTTCTGCCATCTGGTTGGGCAGTGACTGCACCACACAAACCCTCCTTAGCAACTAAACAAGAGAAGGCAGTCTCCACAGTCCACATGTGATCAGAGGAAGCCCCAGCTCCCTGCTCTTCAAGGGTCTCTAAACAAAATCTTGCAAACTCAGCAACTCCAAGAGATCCTGGTTACAGGCACCAGACATCCAGAATCCCAGAGCTGAGGCAGCATGCCAGGACCCTTTCTTCTCCACGGCCACATCTGTCTGCCTGCCAGCAGTCTGCTCCAAGCTCTCTCGGCTGCTTGTCTGAGACTGTGGGCACCATACCTGCCCAGCTCCCCAGCCTGGTCACCTAGGCCCTTGATGGCCCCGAACCCACCCATATCTGTCACCTCACTGCCAGCCAGGACTGGGACTCCATTCCTGCCCTTGAACTTTTGTGCTTCCTACCCCTCCTCTGAGTTTTCCAGGCGGCTTTGTGAGCAGGGTTTCACACAGCCCAGGTTGGCAATGACCTCCAGATCCTCATGAGTCTACCTCCTACCTTTTGTGAATTAAGAGCTTGTGCCATCACGCCCAGCATTAATCACTTTGCAGGGGAGTTCCTCATTAATTTGTCCCCTCTTTCCCATTGGTCAACAGAATAAGCACCCAAGGTTTGGGGACTAAAAGCTCAGATTAGGGAACAGGCAATATCCATGAATTGGTGGAAGATGGTGGACAGCAGCCCACAGCAGGTACCTGAGAGGCAGCCATGGCTGCTTAGCGGTTGAACAGTGTGTCATTAAGATGTACCTGAGATGGAAAGTGTTTTATGTTAGAAAAAAAATGCTTCTTCATATATCAAAATAAAGCCCTCAAGATGAGGTTGTCCTGACGAGGTGTTGTCCTTCCAAGACAACAGAGGTAAGGTACACAGAGTCCTTGGGAAGGCCAGGTAGGGTTCAGGACCCAGGCCAGGTGCTCTGAGAGCAAAGAGAAACTGAGAGAGACATGAAGGATCCCACTAGAGCCTCCAGAGGGAGCGCCACCCAGCTGTCTGCAGTTCAGATGTCTGGCTTCTCAGAGGGTACAGAGAAGTCTGGAGGCCAGCAACACTTTGTCATGGGAAACTAATACAGGCAGAATCTGGCCTTGCTGCTCATCGACTAACTCTGAAAGAGAAAATGGTTAAACGTGCATGAACTGCCTTCCTCCAAAAAGAGGGTGGCAGATCTATCTCCTGAACTTACTGACAGGAGTTTGCTAAGTGCCTGGCGCTGAGCTCGACCTACTGGAAGCTTCTGAGTAGCGAGGAAGTTGTTACCAAGCGGCACATAAGGAAGTGCAAAGTTACTTTTGTTGTCCACACTGAGAGGCCCAATGGTTTTCCCATGTGAGGTAGCTCAACTTCTTTGTCAGTCTAACTGGATTTGGTATCACCGTGAGACTGTCTCCGACAAACTTTAACTGGGGAGAGAAGACCAGCCCAGTGAGCATCCACCTTTCCCTGCTTCCTGACTGTAGATGTCATGTGACCTTGCCTCGTGCTCCTCCCACTACGGCCAGAAAAGCTTTTGTCACCATGTCACCCCCTCCATGATGGACTGCACCCTGAAACTATAAGCCAAAATAGTTAGGTCTCAAACCTGGGACAAATGGCTGAGGTGCCTATTTGATATATCAAAGCGTATCTGGCCACCAGGTTCCCCCACCATCCCTCGGTCCATGTCTGTTATGGGTATGGCTGCCATTTTCCCAGAAGTCCTTTCCCGTATAATCCAGCCATTTTGGTTGCCTGGCCCTTTTGTCTACCTTTTACTCTCCTTGTTCTCGCCTCCTCTCCCCTCCCCCCCTCCCCTCTGGTGGCCCAGTTCAGGGTCACATTCACTTCGAACTCTCCCAGACACCTCTGCCTCTGCTCTCTTTTATCTACAATAAACTGCCTCCTCCACCACACCTAGGAGCAGTTCTGTCCTTCCTGGTCTTTTTTTTTAATTCAAAAAAATAATCCCTTCATTCCTTGAGCTGGTGGGTTTCTAAGAACGTTTTTATGTGGGTGGCAGTTTTGACTGCATGCGTGTCTGTGTACCATATGTGTGCAGTGCCCAAGGAGGCCAGAGACGTGCTGGATTACCTGGGACCGGCACTGTAAGTGGTTGTAAGCCACCACATGGGTACTGAGAACTGAACCCAGGGCATCTGGAAGAGCAGCTGGCACCCTTAACCATTAAGCCATCTCTCCAGCTCCGATACTCTATTTTTAAACTAAAACACAGGGAAAAGCAGTCCCCCATAGCCATAACTTATGCAGTTGAGTTTCCCACAGCTGGGGAGACCCCAGGGGTCCAAACACCTGCAAAGCAATGGGTGAGCCTCACCCTGGGAAATCCCTTTCTTCGGTGTCTCTCCCACCAGGAGAGTACCCTTAGGTTGTTTTTGTTCAGGTTCTTTGCCATAGCAATAAGAAGAGTACAATGGATGGAAGAAATGCATATTGATAAGGAAGGCCATCCTTGTACCTCAAAATATGGCTCATAGGCCTTTTGGTGGCTTTCCATAACCAGAAGAATCTGAACTGCAGGCTAGAGAATGCTAGAACGCCGTAAGCCAGGTGTAATGGGACATTCTGGAGAGTCTGAAGATCTCATCTACAGAAGGCTCCAACTTGGGAAAATGGAAATTTATTTGAAAAAAAAAAGCCCAAACTGAATGTCAAGAGGCTTTCTCAGCTTGAACTCAATTTTCTAGAAGTGGCTTTCTGGGTTCAGGCACTAGTTGTACAGAGGAGCTGACAGCTGTTTAGCAGCTGGGTAGCTTCAGGTCAACAACACAGGTTAAAGTCATCTGAGAGGAGGGAACCTCATTAAGGAAATGCCTCCATAATATCGAGCTGTAGGGCATTTTCTTAGTTAGTGATTGGTGGGGAGGTGCCACCCCTGGGCTGGTGGTCCTGGTTTCTACAAGAAAGCAAGCTGAGCAAGCCAGTAAGCAGCATCTCTTCAATGATGCATTGCAATGTGGAAGTGTAAGGAAAATAAACCCATTCCTCCCCAATTGGATCATGGTGCCTCATCATAGCCATAGAAACCCAACAGTAGGTGTGTGCACAGTGCCCGAGGCTCATGGAAGCTTGGACTGAAGCTCCAGAAAGCTGTTCAGTCTAGGGGATTTGTGGCAGTTAGATCCCCTGGGAGGAGGTTCTGAGAGACCACTGGATGGAGCTGTGATGGTAAAACCTAAAATCCAACAGAGACCCCAAAAAGGGTGGAGAAAACCAAGACCACAGGACATATGCCAAGGAAAGCTGGAATACACATAGTGAAGTGTGCCCAAAGAGATCTCTGTGCTGCAGGTGGCAGAATGGGAGAGGTGAGGCTGCTGAGGCTTGCTGGAGCACAGGAGTTACCTGAGGAGGGACCACCGAGAGCTCTGGGATGTCAGATATGGGGTGGCAGGGTATGTTCTTTGTCCTCTGGGCTTTGGTCCTGATTGGGCCCATTCTATCCTTTCTCTGCCCCCATTCCTTCCTTGGAATGGGAACACTTACTCTGTGCCCTTTGTATATAGGGAGTATATAACTTTTTTAATACTTATTTATTTATTTATTATGTATACAGTATTCTGTCTGCTTGTATGTCTGCAGACCAGAAGAGGGCACCAGACCTCATTACAGATGGTTGTGAG
>LOJH01000190.1:7906-38641 GCA_001685095.1 Ellobius talpinus | reverse complement strand
GACCTTTGGAAGAGTAGGCAATGCTCTTAACCACTGAGCCATCTCTCCAGCCCGGGAGTATATAACTTTTTATTTTCCTTCTGAGACAGGGTTTCTGTGTATCCCTAGCTGTCCTGGAACTCACTCCATAGACCAGGCTGGACTTGAACTCACAGATCCACTGCCTCTGCTGGGATTATAGGTGTGAGCCACCACCATAACTTATTTTGGTTTTTACAGAGATTTATAGTTAAAATCACCTTGAGCATCAGAAAGGACTCCAGGCTTTTGAGCACTGTCAGAACTGATAAAATGAACTAAATGCATGTTGCATCATGAGACAGCCACAGACGTTGATACCATGAGTAGAATGATATCACTAAAAACTACGTGTTAGGGTATTACATTGAGGAGGGGCGGCATTGGGAGGGTTAATCGTCACTGTATAACCTCCAGGAATGTCTGTGAGGGTGTTTCAAGCAGGTTTAACGGAGGAAGGAAGGTCACCCCGAGTGGGCAGCCCATGGCCGCCAGCTTGGACTGAATAAAAAGGAGAACACAGACAGGGAGCCAGCGCTGACTTCCCTGCCACCTGACTGTGGATGGAACGAGAGCTGCTACCTCGGTCTCCTGCTCCCATGTCTTCCCCACTGTGGTGGGCTGTGCCCTCAGACTGTGAGCCAAAATCAACCCACCATGCGCCAGCCTCAAGTTGCCTTTGTCAGGCATTCTGTCTCCAGGGCAGCTGAGGGCTGAGTGGGAGGAGGTAAGGGCGGAGCCATTGGGTGGACCAAGGACAGTAAGACATGGTGCCCAGTCTGGAGAGTGTACAAAAGGGTGAGGGGAGGGTATGTGCAAAGACTCCAAGGTGCAGAGAGCATGGGACACCCAGGGAGCCACAGCTGTACAGGCCCCCTTGGGGCTTGGGGCTGGGACTTGACTATATTGCATGAGGAGGCACGAGAGAGGATGAGAAATCCACCAGGGCTTCAGGGCCACATGGAATGTGCTGGAAGCCCTTGATGAGTATGAGGCAGGGAGACAAGGGTAGCCAGGCAGTCCTCTGGAAACATCATTAAGATGTAAGTGGAGAGAGTGGCAGGAGGAGACCCCAGTTGTCACCTAAGGTGGACCCAGGATGCTGAGTGGTGAGGAAGGGACAGACTTGAGGATTATAAGGTAGAAATGAAATAAGCCCCATCAACATCACATGGTGCTTATCAATGACATACTCAGGGGAACACAGGTGCCACCCTGCACCCACATCACAAAGGCAGCAAATCCACTTACCGTCCTTGAGTGAGAAGCTCAGAAGGTCCTGTGGAAAAAGAGACAGTTATCAGTGAAGTGCTGACAGCCCACCACCCAGTTCAATACCCATCGTCCTATATAACAGTGATGATCACAGCTGATGTTGAATTTTCATGGCGGAAACCATCACTACGAATTTAACTCTCAGAGTACTTAAAATGAGATCTCGCCTTTACAGACGTTGAGACATTTAATTCTAAAACAACCTCCTGGGGCAGGTGACACAGGCTGAATGTGCCCATGTTCAAAGTACATACAACCAGAAGTGCTTTCAAGACTTCCAGTTGGGAGGGGGGAGGCTGGAATTTTTTTTTAAGGTTTTTAAATTTTTATTTTACATGTATGGGTGTTTGATAGTGGTTGTGTGTTTCCCTTTTTGGGGGTTTGCTAGTGGGAAGTTATCTGTTTTCTGTATTTTTTGGGTACTGTTAGTTTTCTTGGATTTGGGTTTCCCTTCTGTGTACCACATGTGTGCAGCACCCACGAGGCCCAGAAGAGGGCGTCAGGGCCTCTGGAGCTGGAGTTGTAGATGGTTGTGAGCTGCCACCCAGGGACCAGCGCACCTGAGTGATCGCTGAGGGGTCTCCTTTCAGGATGGGGTCCTGCAGTAGAGTCTGAGCAAAGATGTTGGCTCCTTCACCTCCCAAGCCGCTGGCGAAGGCGGTCATGGTTGGGAGGACGACTTCGGACAAATGCAGCCATTTCACCAGGTCCTTCACAAATTCTGTGCAGAAGGAGCTATAAAGAGATGTAGTTAGGGCCCAGCCCTCTGGGGAACATGGCCTGGAAGGGCCCATGGTGGATGGACAGGGCCACATAACTCAGCCTGTGACTAGGGTCCAGAAATGCAGAGATGGTCCAGACAGAGTCTCAGGAGATGCAGCTCCTACCTTCAGTTGCCACCAAGACTTTATACCAAGAGGCACACGGACCACAGTGATGAAGGCAGCCAGCTGCTGCCACCTATGTGACCTGGGCTTGAACCATGCTGGGAAATAAAGAATCAAGGGACAGAAGTCACCCCAGAGTGGTGGGATGTGTGAGGGCAGAGGAAGGGACAAAGTCCTAAGTAACGCCAGGTCCACCTGAAGAGCTGAACACCCTGGAAAGCCAGGAGACATTTCTGGATGTCACCGCGGACTCATTTCTGAAAAGACAGCCACTGTAAAGGTGAAGGGCTCACTCCAGCAGGTGCGCTGCCACAGGGCCTGCTAGGGGACAATGGGGCCGCTGTGGAGAGTTGGGAGCCCTACAATCTGAGATAGAAGCACATTGTGTTTTCTTGGGGACCATGGCAGATTCCACACCAGACATCTGATGCAGGCTGCCCTCTGGGCAGGGCTGGTAGGGCCCAGAGAACAGAATTCATCAGGAAGTAAAGGAAGGGGAAAAGGTTGACGTCTCGATCTCCCATTTAAACTCTAAAGTGGAGTTACAGCCTGCACACACTGCTCTGAGCCTCAGGCCTCGGTTCTGCTTCTGCAGGGAAACTGGCAAGACCATGGTGGACTCCTGGAGACATTTAGAAGTTCCTGGTGGTGAAGGAACCTAAGGAGCCCCCTTCTTATGCCTACCATACAGCCCACCCACCCCATTCCTTACCGCTGCTATGAGCAGAGAGACCTCAAAGGCTAGTGCTATTGGGAGTAGGGTGGGATCCAGATCCTGGCTTTACTGCCACCAGAATCTGGTCTGAGGTAGAGATTACTGTCCACCCCCACTGGGGACCAGCACCTATAGAAAGGAAGGAGGGAGCAGAGCCAGGAGGGCAGCAGGTTGTCATCGTGGGCAACACCTGAGCTGACACCACTATTGACTTGAGGGGAAGTTCTGAAGATGGGGATTCCCCCAGTGGTTTCAAGGGGTGACTCTATTCCAGGTATCTTGGGGAGTCAGGCAACATCTTGGGAATGTGATCCCGGATAGCTGGGGCAGGCCCCAAAGGTAACAGACAGCTCAGGGTTGTGCTAATAGCCCCTCCTTCATTCCTATGAGGAGACCAGAGGACCACAGCAACTTTGGAAGGTAGTTTGTCCTCTGTCTGTGCCTCAGAGTCCTTAACTCTTAACTGTAAAACAGGTTCAAGAGGCCAGTTTCACAAGACAGAACACAGCAAGCAGAAAATGCCTGAGCAATGCTAGTCAGGATTATAACTGATAGACAGGTGACCGAGAGAGACAACAGAGAAAAGAGTGAGAGTTGGACCATGACGTGTGGCCTTCCTGGGAAATCCTCAGAGTCCCCACTTAACCTTTCGTGTTTTCTAAGGCTATAAAATGTGGGTGACATCGGGACCCACCCGGGGAATTAAATAAAAAGATAAAATGACAGGGGCAGCGTGTGGCATCTGCACACCTGCAGTAAATGTTATCTCCTGTGATGGCCTCATGATAGATAGCGCACTTCCCCCTGGGTCATCCCGGGAGGGGCAGTTGGCAGGTGTGGACAAGATGTCTCCAGGAATGAGTAAGTGGCTGAATAGAGCAGTCAATGTAGTAGAGGAATGGCTAAGGGCCAAGGGAGTAGTCTAGCTTGCCGCCTGCCAAGAAAGGCTTGGGCCCAAAGAACTATCTTGTCACAAGAACACAAGTTTAAAGAGCAGAGCCACTGGCGCTGCCCCCAGCTGTGTGATCCTGGGATCAGTTACTCCATCTCTCTATGCCTCAGAGTTTTAATACATAAAATAGTTGTGATGATGAGAAAATCTAGTTCACAGGGTCGCTGGAAAGGTCAACAGAGTTAGTATCTGTCCATGGCACATGTGGGGCACTACCGACTGACATAGTTCTACAATGGGTGCTCTAGTTCCGCTGCCATTGCTGTGATAAAATATCCCGATGAAAAGCAGCTTCGGGAAGAGGTTTATCTGGCTTGTGATTCCAGATTACAGTCCATCATGGTGGGGAAGTCAAGACAGGAACTTAAAACATCGCATATACGGTCATAAGCAGAGATGGACCAAGTCCATGGATCCTTCCTGTTCGCTCCTCTCAGCCAGCTTTCGCCTCTCATACCATTCAGGACCCCCTGCAGAGGGGACGGTGCTGCCCACAGTGGACTGGCCTCTTCCTACATCAATGAACCATGAGACAGTCCTCTACAGACAGCCATAAGCCACCATCATCTAGACAGTTCTTCATGAAGATTTCTTTAGGTGATTCTAGGCAGTGTCAAGTTGACAGAACTAAACAGCACAACCGTCAAGTGGAAGTTGTGTGTGTGTGTGTGTGTATGCATGTGTGTTGCCAGCATAGCAACTGAACAAGTTACGTTGTATGTCAGATGGGCAGGGCCTTGGCAATTGCTGTGACTCTGGTTGCTAGGGTTGACGTACACAGAAATAAGGCAATGACGGGCTGGGAGTTTAGCTCAGTGGTGAAGGGCAAGCACAGTGTGCACCAGGCCTCAGGTTCCATCCCCAGCACCATCAAAAATAAGATAAGACAGCAAGAGCAAAGGCAGCGACACTCGCCACACAGCTAAGTCTGCCTGCGCTGTCTTTCCACACAGAGACCTGAATTCCTACCACGGCCCCAGGAGGTCAGGAAGGTCTTGTGTCAACCTCTGTTCCCCCAGATATGACAACCTAGATCCAGACATGTCTCAGACATTCCTTGTACCCACACTGCTGTGCTTACCTACCATGGAGCCAGCCCCTCTCTAGCAACTCTGTCACCTAGGGTCACCATGTGCTGGTCACTCCCTAAGATCATTCTTACAGGTAGGGCACCTGGCTTTAGGGTTCAAGCTCACCAGGGTGCCAAAGGGGAACACAGGCAAGGCTTTGTTGGAATCTTGGCTTCTTTATTCTTTCTCTAAAGTTCCTCCCCTCATGAAATACCAACTACAGCATTCAGGAATCTGCTCCCAGCCTGCTTTTATGAATAAAGTTTTATTGACAGACAGCAATGCTCTTGTAGCCACTTTGGGGCTACAAACGGGCTACAAGACTGAGGCCGAATAACTGACACAGCCACAGCCTGAGAAGCAAAAATACCTGAGCCTTGGCAAAAGGAGTTTTGCCAAACTTTATATACCCAACCAGTTTTGACTGTTTTTTGAGATGTAACCTCAGCATATAGCCCAGGTTGGCCTTGAACATGTGATTTCTCCTGCCCGAGAGTATGCAGCAGGATAGAGGTGTGAGCCTGGAGCTGCTGTGCCTGTCTCTATACTGCTTCTTTGGTTTTATTTTGGTCTTTTTTCTTTCATTTATCTTTCTTTTTCTGTGGTGCGGGGACTGCGCCTCACACATTCTGGGCAGGCACTCCACCGCTGCGCTTCCTCCCTGCCTGGCTGGCTCTATATTGTGAATAAATTGAATCAATTGTAAGGAGCAGCATCTGGGATGCTCACAGGACAGATAAGAAATAAATATTCAAGATGCTTGCTTTGATGTCTCAGGAGGACAAAAAAACGGCCACTGAATGTTTTCTCAAGATAACGCAGAACCCAGCAGCCTGTCTGGGCTTTAGAAAGGCAGAGAGTTAAAAAAAAATGTGCTCTGCCTTAAAATTCAGAGGGACAGCAACTTGGCACACAGCCCAGTGGGGAACTGGGGAGCTCAGGGAGAATGCTGGGGGACAGGGGAACAGAATTCATACCCCATATCCTTTCAGCAGTGGCCAGGATAGACCTGCAGTTGGGGTCATCAAGACCTGATTTTGGGGGGTCCTTTGGTGGTGGTGGTGACGGAAGTGGTGGTGATGGTGGAGGTGGAGGTGGTGGTGGAGGTGGTGGTAGTGGTGGCAGTGGAAGTGGTGGTAGTGGTGATGATGATGGTGGTGGTGGTGGTGGAGGTGGCTCAGCTTAGGGGAGCTTTTGGGAAGATGGCGGCTTCCCAGGTTTGGTACAAGCAAGGGACGGAGTAGGTGTTGAGCTGAACTCTTGTAGGAGACAGACACGGGCTTGCCTGGTGAGGTGGTGTGAATGAGAATAAGATGTCCCTTAGGAGTCTCAGGAGCCCGAATACTTGGTCCCCAGTTGGTGGCTCTAGAGGAAGAACTGGGAGGTGTGGCCTTGTTAGAGGGGGTGTGCCACCAGGAGTGAGCTTTTAGGTGTCCTCTGCCTCCTGCTTTGAGAGGTGAGCTCTCCACTGTTCCTGCTGCCATGGCTTTGCTCTGCCAGCGTGGACTCTAACCCTCTGGAACCACAGGGGCAATTGAACGCTCTCCTTTACAAGTGGCCTTGGTCGTGTGCTCCTGTCACAGGAAGAGGAAAGTGATGAAGATGCCAGGGAAGAGTGTATCCAAGATGTCTCTTGCTGCCAGATGGAGGCTATGGCAATGGCAACGACATCATCATCATCATCATCATTTGAAACAGGGTCTCGTGTAGCCCAGGCTGGCTTCAAATTTACTATGTGGGGGAGGATGATGTTGAGCTCCTGATCTTCCTTCCTTTACATCACAAGGGCTGGTACTGCAATCCTGTGTCCCCATGCCCAGTTTGATGCAGGGCTGTAGCTCTGAGCCAGGTTCTTCAGAGGCCATCTGTACACATCCCCTGCCCTGCTGCCCCCTGTGACATCAATGCAGTGCCAGTTGTTTCTCTGATGATGGCAAAAGCTGACAAATACTCTTCTCCTCCCCACCCCAAGGCTAAAGTTTGGCCATGGGACTGGATCTAACCAATGACACAAGAGGAAGCCTTGGGAAAGGGGCAGAGAGGAAGGGGTGGAGGGAGATTAGGACAGACTTTCTGTCTGTCTTTCCTCCGGCCTTGGGCCTGGTTCTGTGAAGATGTGATATTCAGAACTGAAGCAGTTATTTTGTGATCAGGAATCTTATAAATCAGCAAGTGCCTCTGGGGCAGCCCTCAACTGGGAATTACCTACCTTTGGTTTGTTTGTTTTTTAGCACATAAAGAAATCTACCACTTATTCTTTTAGTTCTGTTTTAGAACTCGTACCCAAAAGTTCCCTGGCTGCAGGAAGAGGTTCCACTGTTATCCTCACACTACGAGGAAACCAGTGTTGTGGGATGTTTGCACACTGTGTGAAGATGGATCTGCTGTGATTGATGTAATAAAGAGCCAAATGACCAATAGCTAGACCAGAAGAGGGTAGGTGGGACTTTTGGGGACAGAAAGGAGGACTCTGGGAAGAACAAAGGCAGAGTTGTCAACCAGACAGCGAGGAAACAGGAGGTGCAAGATGAAACATGATAAAAAGTTATGAGGCAAAATGTAGATTAATATAAAAGGGTTAAGTTATAAGAGCTCATAGGACAAGCCTAAGTAAGCTAAGTCCGTGCTTTCATTAATAATAAGTCTCCGTGTAGTTTGGGAGCTGGCTGGTGGGACAGAAAAAGACTGCTATAAACTAGGGCAAAGGGAGTAAGGTGCAGAGTTGATAAGTGTACTGACCACCTACTGTGTGCTAGGCACTGTGATGTTGATCCTACAGATGCAAACTGACCACCTACTGTGTGCTAAGCACTGTGATGTTGATCCTACAGATAGAGACTGAGCACCCACTGTGTGCTAGGCACTGAGATGTTGATCCTACAGATGCAGACTGACCACCTACTGTGTGCTAGGCACTGTGATGTTGATCCTACAGATAGAGACTGAGCACCTACTGTGTGCTAGGCACTGTGATGTTGATCTTACAGATGCAGACTGAACACCTACTGTGTGCTAGGCACTGTGGTGGTGATCCTACAGATGCAGACTGACCACCTACTGTGTGCTAGGCACTGTGGTGGTGATCCTACAGATGCAGACTGACCACCTACTGTGTGCTAGGCACTGTGGTGGTGATCCAGACTGCTGGTCCCCACCTGCTTAGGCCACCCTCCCAAAGTTATAGGATGTGATGAGAGCTGAGTGTGAATCTGTGGAAGGTTCCTGTGCTTCCGAAGCCAACAGATGCTGTCATTTTTCTCAGGGACTTCACTGAGGGCCAGGGCTCCACTGAACTATGGGAAGGTCCTGGGATTGAAAGGTGACCTTCCAAGGAGTTCAGGGTGCAGGGGTAGGGTGGCTAGGACGCAATCTACTGAGAGGACTGGGAGAAGCAGCTGGTGCCCTATGCAGAACGGTGGCCTTGACTGCCCTGATGGGGTGACAGCAGTTTGAGGAAGGCCACTCAGAGGCCACTCCAGGCTGTCAGGCAGTACATCCAGGAGGTCATTGAGGGTTTGGGGGAACGTCAGGTGGTGTGGTCCCTTCCACAGGGACATCTCTAGCCTCTAGGCTCTCTCCTTCTTCAGGGTTAGTCCGTTAGCTCCTGCTTCTCCCTCACCCTAAATTAAGCAGGTTCTCATGTCTGCTCTGCCCTACAGACAGGCTTTGCTGTGCACCCCCTCCATGCTGCTTTCAACCACTAAAACTCCGCTCCAACCCCCATCCTTGCAACCTTGCAGGCTCCTGACCATCCCATTACACTGCTGCCAAGTGTATGATTTAAGCCCACACCTGGTCGGCAGCAGCAGTGACAGACATCAAATACATACATGGCCCCTTCTCAGCTCTGCTTGCCACTGTCATGTCTACGGGGGGTAGGGGAGTCTCCCGGGACTAAGCACCAAAAGGGATCAGGAGCCAGGTCTCGTGCTCCTCAGGTTCATCTACAAGGCTGGCACTATGCCCAGCACATGTTAAGTGCACAATAAACACACATTTAAAGGATGAATAAATTCCTTGTCTTCTGTAGACAGTGACCTACTTGAGGGGAGGAATGGATCTGTCTCATTTATCATATACACAAGGCCTTCTGTGAACTGAAAATTGTGCCTGGTGTCCAGTCGGAGCTCAAAAGATGCTTGGGAACAGCATCCATGAGAGATAACTGGACAAGGGGCATCTCATCCCCCTATGGCAAACTAACCTTGGCAGCTAACTGCCTATTGAGATGCCCCTCCTTGAAAGGGCTTGGCCTTCCCTCTGAGATACTTAAAAGCTCACCTCTGCTCGGGCTCTGGAAACAGCTCTGACAAAGAAATGCCACAGAGGGCAGCATAGGCAAAGCGGTTGGCCTCCGTCAGCTCTCGGCCCAGAGGCTGCTGAGACTCCCCTTCTGCAGCTGGCTCTGCTGCCAGAGACTGCTTCAGGTGTGGCCTGCTCCATGTGGCCATTCCCAGCCCTGCAAGACAGAATCCCAGTGAGAAACTTCCAGAGGAAGGCAGAAGTTACTAGAGGGGCACACAAAAGCCATTCAGCATAAACTTTGGTGGTGCCTGAGGGTCCTCCAGCATGAGGGAGTTTGAAGCAGGAGGACTGTGAGTTCCCAGTCAGCCTAGGCTACACAAGCAAGACCATAGAACAACCACCATAGAAGAAGGGACTGACGTATTAGTGTCACTAAAATGATGGCTTTCTGTTCAGTACCTTGGTTTGAGATAGGTCTCTGCAGCCTAGGCTGGCCTCAAACTTGCTACATGGCTGAAGATGACCTTGAACTCACTCTCTTTCTACCTCTGCATCCCACACTGGGATTACAAGAGAGGCTCTATTCACATACAGTCCAGGGAGTGGGGACAGGGTGCACACCTTTAATTCCGCCATTTGGAAAATCAAGGCAGGTGGATCTTTGCGAATTTGAGGCTAGCTTCCTTAGTGCAGGACAGGCACAGAGACAGGCAGTTATCTGGAGTTCGCTGGCCAACCATCCTAACTCTGAGCTGCTGAGGTCCAGGCTCAGGAGAGAGAGATTGTCTCAAAAGAATAAGGTGGAGAGGGATTGAGGAAAACATCTGAAGTCGACCTCTGGCCTCCACAAGCAAGCATTCACATGTGCACACACAGGAATACATATACATATATACTATAATACACAAACACACATACATGGAATAGTTGGCCTCTGTATTGATATATATATATATCAGCATACATACATGTGTGTATATATGTATGTATGTATGTATGCATGTATGTGGAACATAGCATGGATACAATAAACAATAAAAGGTAATACTGGGCTAGGAATATACTGTGTGCTTGCCCTGCATGCACTGGGCCCTGGATCCATCCCTACTACTACATATGCCAGGTGTGGGATACACACCTATAATCATAGCACTTGGAAGGTAGAGGTAGGAAGATCCCAAGTTTAAGGTCACCCCAGGCTATATACAGCTGGAGGCCATCCTGGGATAGACAGACCTAATCTTAAAGACTAAGCTGTCTATCCCTGTGGAGGCCCAAAAATGTGGGCCTGTTTCTACCTTGTCTGACTGTCAGAGAGTTGAAGGTTGCTCAAAAGGTTGACAAGCGCCCAACTCAGGATGTGACTGCTTGATTTTTTTTAACATTAAAATAGCTCATCCAAGTAGGCCAATGCCATGCTGATGGGTGGTCAGGATACAGATGGACTTCTGCTCCTTCTTTTGTAACTATTGCATCACCTCGGGAGTGGCTGCCTTCAGGATCTTGGCTGAGAGCAGCTTCACTGCTTAAACAACAAAATGCTAATGATGTTAGAGGGATTGACTGAGTGTCCTCTGTATCACATTAATAAAGTCTTTTGTTACATCCCCCCCATTTACATTGGGTATAAAAGCTGTGGAAAAACTACACTGGAATGCCCTCCTGGTATTTCCTATCATTTCTGTCTTATTATTTTTATGTGACTTTGTATTCTTTACTTATATTTCTAAATTCCCAAGCCTCCTACCCTGGCAAGAGACATTTTTGTCCAGGCCGGTCTTCGACAGTCCCTGAGCACTGGGGCTGAGATTCTAATTCCAGGTGGTAAGAAGGGCCATAAAGCACAGGTTGTAAATCCTCAGACAGCCTCAGGGGAGAAGCCACTGGGCCTGGGTCACACAGCCAGCAAGTGGCAGACTGACAGAAGCCAGGCTAAGTTCTGGGCTACAGTCTCTTTTTTAAACAATGGTTATGATTCTAAGAACTTCTGAGTTTAATAGCCAGCTCCACACTGTTCTCAACCCATAGGTTTGTTCTCATCCTGCTGATAAAATATATAACTAATATACATTATATATTAGATATATAATGAGCAATATATTTACTCATTTTATATATAGCTATTATATGTATATTATATAGATAGACTCATAAATGAGTTATATATGAAATATATATATATATACACATATATATTACTCATCTGTCTACAACCAATAATGCATTAGTTTTCAAAACATAGTTAAGAGCAATAAACTTTTTTTTTCCTGAGACTCAGTTTCTCTATGTAGCCCTGGCTGTCCTGGAACTCACTCTATAGACCAGGCTGACCTCAAACTTAGAGATCCACCTGCCTCTGCCTCCTCAGTACTGGGATTAAAGATGTGCACCACCACCAGCCAGCAACAAACTTTTTTTTAAAGAATGCATTTAAACACCAACTTCATTCAGGGTAAATTGGGCTCAGATTAGTCTCTGAAATATTCATACTTTCAAACAGTGAATCAGTTTGTAAAGCACGCTCTAATCCATTTAATTCTCACACATACCATGCTTGTAAGGAGGGCTGGAAAGAGGCAGTAGGATTCCCTCCTACAACTGAGGGGTGGGCACAGGGAGGCCACGCCTCTTCCCCAATGTTACAAAGCGAATGAGTGATAGACCTGACTCAGACTTTTGAGTCCAAGTTGTTACTTCTCTCCTCTACTCCAGCGTCTGAATCTTTTGTCTTAGACAGATGGGTCTTGCTATTTGCCCTAGCTTTCTCTGTTTTAGAATACTGCAGGCATCAAACACACTTCTTGAAGAATGGAGAGGCTTCTGTGCTCCTGGGAGACAGATTAACATAACATAACACACAGTGACACCACGGTTAAGTAACAAGATCAAAGTTACAGAAGTGAGCTAGGGAAGGGGGCTGGAGGGATGGCTCAGTGGTTAAGAGCCTTTGCTGCTCTTGCTGAGGACCTAGATTTGGTTCTCAGCATGGACACGGAGGCTCAAAACCACCCATGACTCCAGTTCTAGGATATCTGGTGCCTTCTGGCCTCTGTATACACATGGTGCATATATATATACATATACATATATATATATACACACATTCAGGTACACACATTCACATAAAAATTTTTAAATCTTCAAAAAGAAAAAAAGGGAAGGAACCAAGATTCACACTCAGGTCCAGTGGACTAAAGAAGCCAGGAAAGAGCTGGGTGTGGTGCCCGTCTTTAATCCCAGCACTTGGGAGACAGAGGCAGGTGGATCTTTGTGAGTTCGAGGCCAGCCTGGTCTTTGGAGCGAGTCCCATGACAGCCAGGACTACATAGTGAAACCCTGACTCAAAAAGGGGATGGGGGCAGATAAACCCTGTACTAGTAACATGAGAGATGGAGGCATACTAAAACAAAGCTAGAGTTAGCAAAGACAAGGACTAGGATGAGACCTGAAGAACGAACAAGAAAAATCAGATAGGGTGGGTGGGTCAGAGGGCATGTCCTGTGCAGAGGGGACAGTGTGTGGCAGATCTCAAGGCAAAAGAGAGACAAGATTTCGTAGACTCAAAGAGATTCTCCAGGGAAGCCAGGACTCTGTCAATGGTTGGGCATGGAGGACGGCCTAACTGATGAGACACTGGGGGGAGCTGTCCCAGGGACCATGCAGGGCCCAATGCAGGGCCCAATAGTCCAGGGAAGGCTTTTCTCATGTTCAAAGCCAGTGGCTACACAGGGAGTGGGTGAGGGAACACAGGACTTTCCAAGTATTAATTCTGTAACTTCCTTTACATTCAACATGATTTTGAAACAGAAGTCAAAGGAATTCCATCAGGAGCATGTAGAGAAACCTAAAGGTCTTTACTTAGGGTCCAAGCCAATTATAAGTATCCATGCCCACTACAAACTAACCAGCTATTGATTTAAGAAGCAAGTACTGGCACTTACCATGTGCCAGACCATCAGGGTGTCTGGTGGGGACATAGGGGTGACTGTGCCAAGACAGACAGACAATGGTTCCCCTCACGGGGACTCTAGGCTAGAGAGAGAGAGACTTTAGAAAATGCAAAAGACCTGCAGCAATGGAAACCTCTGGGGACCTTACCCAATTCTGGAGAGCCAATGTGGGTGTCCCTTTCTTAGGAGAGACTGTTCGAATTCAGAGGGTTCTTCAAGGAAATATGCAAATTGCTCTAGAGACCAAACCAGAAAATCCAGCCGCGGGTCCAGAGGGTGTGGAGCCTGGAACCAGTAGGAAAAGGAGCAGTTAGCCTAGGCTGTGCTCTTGACTCACTCAGACGCCTGTCCCAGCACGGCAGCAGGCAACCCTCACTCAGTGGCCCTTCAGAGTGCCAGGTGCCACTCAGACTATCTCATGGATGTCCTTGTGCCTCAGGCTGTGACTACACCTGCTCCCTGGGTTAGCCTGGCCACCACAGGCAGGAGTTATCTCTCTGTATTGCAGCTCGCTGGGTCCAAGAAGCATCCAGCAGGGCAGGTGCTCAGAAAACACCTATTCATGAACAAGTTAAAGAGCTGAGTTTAGATGGGAAACTTCTCACACCCCAACTGGAAGAGGTTAGTGTATGAAGCCACTCAGGGATGGTTCCCACCCAGGGCACCCTCACATGTCAAACAGTTTGAACTCCAGTCTGTCTATTTGTTTGCAGCATGGCCTCACACATGCTAGGCAAGAGCTCTACCACTGAGCTAAACTTTCTCCTTCCCCTTTACATGCACACACACACATGCACATACATACACACGCACACACATTATGACACAGATTCCACTAAGTTGCTTAGGCTATCCTCAAACTTGACATCTTTTTTAAAGAAAGAGACTCACCATGTGATGTGGAAGTCCCCGCTGTGTGTTGCTTGTACTGGTTAATGAATAAAGAAACTGCTTTGGCCGATAGGGCAGAACTTAGGTAGGTGGAGAAGACAGAACTGAATTCTGGGAGGAAGAAAGCAGAGTCGGGGAGAGACGCCATGGGTCCACCAGAGACAGACGCTGGTAATTTTACCCAGTAAGCCACTGCCACGTGGCGATACACAGTTTAATAGAAATGGGTTAAATTAAGATGTAAGAATTAGCCAATAAGAAACTAGAACTAATGAGCCAAGCAGTGATTTAATTAATACAATTTCTGTGTGGTTATTTCGGGTGTAAACTAGCTGGGCGGCCAGGACGAACAAGCAGCCCTCTCCTTGCAACAACCATGTAGCTCTGACTGGCCTAGAATTCACTATGTAGATCAGGCAGGACCCAAACTTGCAGAGATCTACCTGCCTCTGCCTCCCAGGTCTCCTGACTGCTAAGATTACAGACATGAGTTACTATGCCTGGCCATTGGCCTTTGTTGGGAATCATTCCCAGTATGTCTGGATGTCTGTGCCTCTGCTTTGTCTGGTGATCTGTTTATCTTTTGTGCCTTCATTGAAAGCAAGGAGTGTTCTTCTTGAACTTTGTTTTTCTTTTTCTTTTTCTCCTACTCAAAAATCACTGTGTACCGGGGCTGGAGAGATGGCTCAGAGGTTGAGAGCATTTTGCCTATTCTTCCGGAGGTCCTGGGTTCAGTTCCCAGCAACCACATGGTGGCTCGCAACCATCTGTTGCGGGGTCTGGTGCCCTCTTCTGGCCTGCAGGCATACACACAGACAGAATATTGTATGCATAATAAATAAATAAATATTTTTTTAAAAAAAGAGCTAGTTCCAGGATTGGCTCCAAAGCAACACAGAGAAACCCTCTCGAAAAACCAAAAAAACACTGTGTACCATGGTAGTGGCATCTCCAAAATGCTAGGGTCTTCTGCTGCAACTGGGCCAAGCTTCCACCAATAGCGTCTCTTGGGCTTTCATTGTGCTCAACTTCTCTCCATGACCCTTTCGATCTTGGGCCTTCAACTGCTACTCTGGCTGCACCTGCACCAGCGGCAACATCTGGCCTCTCACGGTGCCAAGCCCAGCTGTTCTCCAGGATCCCTTCATGCCTTCAAAACCAGTGCCCCCTGGGAGACTTTTACACAGGACACAGGACCATGTTCAGCTGCCAGCACAAGGTACAACCTTGGCCACCTCTGAACCACAGCTTCTGTACGGTGATTCTCAGGAAACACTTCCCAGAAGATGTCCTACCTCAGTGATGCTGGTCTCTTCTTAGTCACCGATAATTTCTCAACTCCAGCTGACCAGCATCAATTAGCCCAGCAAAGCAAAGGTTTCGCTTTAGTGGTTCTGGTCTCTTGTTAATCACAGCTGATTCTTCAGCCCCAGCTGACCAGAACAACAGATTCATCTTTCAAAATATGCAATGTCTCTGATCTAGTCTTTAAGGGACCCTCAGACTTTCCTCTGGAATCAGAAGCCGGGCCTTCATTGTCCACATTTTCCCCAATACTGTTAGTTGTTGTGCTGTTTTGTTTGTGTTCTGACAAACAAGTTTGCCTGGAGATCAGAGGGTGGAGCTAGCCACGGGTTAACCATAGAAGTCTGGAGGTCTGTACAGAGAGGCGACAGGAAGTGACAACGTGGGGTGGAGACAGAAAGACCTCAACCCTTGCAGTCAGAGGGTTCAGAGAAGTAATAGATGACTGGGGCTGCTCCTTTGCTTCTCTGATCTTTAGCATTTACCCTGATATCTGACTCCTGGTTTTTATTGATACGATTAATTAGGATCACATTTCATATTTTCCAGGATCTCATAGAACAGTTCACCAAGGTTAGAGCAATGGATGGCTTTTCTTTTCCAAAATTTTAAAGTCCTTCCATAATCCTTCCCAAAACATGGTCAGGTCTGTCACAGCAATGTCCCACACTCCTGGGACCAGTTTCTGTCTCAAGTGTTTCTATTGCTGGGATGAAACACCAGGACCAAAAGCAACTT
This sequence comes from Ellobius talpinus, assembly GCA_001685095.1. NCBI lineage: Eukaryota > Metazoa > Chordata > Mammalia > Rodentia > Cricetidae > Ellobius > Ellobius talpinus. The sequence goes on along the minus strand of LOJH01000190.1, from coordinate 22,595 downwards.
GGAGAAGAAAGGGTTTATTTTGCTCTCAGTTCCATATCAGAGTTCATCATGGGATGTAGGTAGGCTGGAAACTCAAGCAGGGCAGGGGCCTGGAGGCAGGAACTGATGCGGAGGTCATAGAGGGGAGATGCTTACTGGCTTGCTCACATGGCTTGCTCAGCCTGCTTTCTTATAAAAACCTGGACCACCAGCCCATGGGTGTATGTACTCACAATGGGCTGGGCCCTCCCCCATCAATCACTAACTAAGAAAACGCTCTACAGGTTTGCCTACAGCCTGATCTTCTGGAGACATTTTCTCAACTGAGGCTCCCTCCTCTCAGACGACTCCAAACGAGTCAAGCTGATGTAAAACTAGCTAACATACACAGCCAGCAAGGAATATTACTCTTTGCCTCTTTAAAAGCTGAGTTTTAAATACTTTGTCAGTGCACAAGAATCCCCAAAACTGAGGAAATTTAAACTGAAACTAATCATGTGAAAACCATGCAGAGAGAAAAAAATGTGGCAAGGGTATTTTCCAAAATCACTTCCAAACGGTGAACAGCCAGGGATGTGAGTGCATTTCTAATGTTTTCTACTGTAAACCCCTTTGAACTCTCTAGAAGGTGCCACACGTGCGCGCACGTGTGTGTATACATGGAAAGAGCTACTGGAACATGTGACAGGGTGCTGGCCATGACCACTCCAAGGGGATGGAGGCTGAATTCAGGGAGATTTTTAATATTTTGTGTTTTGTGGATTTTTTTAAAGGTTTTTCTAGACAGGATTTTCCTGTAGCTTTGGAGCCTGTCCTGGAACTCACTCTGTTGACCAGGCTAGCTGCGAAGTCACAGAGATCCGCCTGCCTCTGCCTCCCGAGTGCTGGGATTAAAGGTGTGCACCACCACTGCCAGGCTGTGAATTCTTAATAAGGAAGGGAGGACAGGTGCAGAGCAGACTCCGTGGTCTGTGTCCACATTTGCAATTGCACCCTTTCTCCTGCTGGGGCCCTGGCACACCCACCGCCATTTCTCATGGGGGGGTCACAGAAGAGCCTCCTCACTAGTCTCCCATGTTACCCTGCCTTCACTTACCGCCACTCATCATATGTCATGAAGACAGAGCCATCCCAAAGAAGTCACACTGCACTCCTCTGCCCCCAGTCCTTGGAAGAGCCCTTTCTCACCCAGTCCAGGCCTTCACAAGGGTGGCAAAGCCATAGGCAATCTAGTCCCATGGTCCTACTACCCTCCCGTCTTTTTCTTTCTCCTTCACTCTACTATTGTCACACTGTCCTGCTGGTCCTGTCCCCCAGACACCGTGGGACCACGGCCTTTGCACTGTCTGTCCCTTCACTGAAATGCTCTCTTCCCCAGATGATCACAGGGACAGCTAACCCCGCCACCGAAGACCCACAGTTGGGGGCCTCCAACCCCAACTTACTTGGTTCCCTTGGTCTGGGTCCCCATGTCAAAGTGGGGCCTTTTATACATAGCAATCATGCTAACAAAATCTGCTAAGATTCCCTGGGGCAGACTGCCATGCCCCCTTCTGCATCACAGCATCCTTAGGAGGAAGACACCATCCTTATCCCCACCCGACACAATGAAGCTAATGCTCACCGAAAGTGGAGGTCACATCACTGGCATGTGGCAGTCCCACCACCCTAGGTGCATGTGACTTCAGATCCCAAGTTCTGGCTGGGGATGGAGCTCAGTGACAGAGCATTTTGTCTCGTATACACTAGGGCTCCCAGCACTGAAAAATACAAGAAGATTAAACAAACAAATAAATAAATAAAAATAAAAAAGAACCCAGAGTACTTTTTCCTCTGTCATTTTACTAAGTGGACTCAGCTGCCATGTGTGCCCCTGGAATTACAGAGCTACCATGGGGCCATTGCCTCTGAAGCTATAGTCTGAGTCCTACCTCTTGGGTGTGTCTGCCTTCCTGGCCAGGGAGACAGGGAGACAGCGGCTGAAGTCCAGGGCATCAGTGTGTCCCTGTCACTCCACTCCACTTCCCTATGTCCCCATGAGAGCTCCAGATTTACTCCAGCCCCATCACCCCAGCCTCGGGTAACTCTTCTGTCTTGATTTGTTTGCCCAAGATCAGTGGTTCTCAACCTATGGGTCATGATTCTTTGGGGTCGCATATCAGATATTTACATTATGATTCATAACAGTAGCAAAATTACAGTTATGAAGTAGCAACGAAATGATTTTATGGTTGGGGGTCACCACAACATGAGGAACTGTATTAAAGGGTAGAGCATTAGGAAGGCTGAGATCCGGCGCGAATCAAAATGACGTCTCTCCAGCTAGAAAGTGGCTCTTGGACTCTGTTCCTTGAGGTGCCCTGGATAGCATCTGGAAAACTGCTGAATGAATAAATGAATGCCTCTCTCCACAGCTGAGAAATGAATTATGTATATATTTGTAAAGGGTAATGCAGTTTTATATTCACAAGGTCCCCAGTTTTCTCAAAAGGTTCTTTCTGCTGGTGGCTTTCATTACTGAACACCTAGCAAGCAGCCGCAGACCAGATCCTAGAAGTCGTGGTCTGGCACACGTGGGCTGGCACCAAAAGGTCATGTCCACCTGGGCTTAGCCTCTGACACACAGATCCCATGACTTCCGTGGCCTGGGCATTTGGAACGCAGAGCTGAGCTGGGCTAACATTTGATGAGTGAGGTGTTTATCACTTTAAAAAGAGGCAGGGAGGTGAGGAGGCAGGAAACTGTTGATGGGCACTCTGAGGTGCACTGGGAGGCTAGAGCAGGCATAGGTGAAGGACCTCAAAGTCCATGACACAAGAATTTTGCTCTTTACCCTAAGAAAACAGGGAGCCGGGCAGGTTTTAGGGAGAAGCACCACGGCATAGGTCCAGCTGCCAGTGTGGGGAGGTCAAACAGAAAAGAGACTGGATTCTGCCTGCTGTACCAGGTTTAAGGAAGCCAGACCCCCATTCCCCAGTCTTTGCTGTATAGCAGTATCTCAGAGACCAGGGATCTCAGTTGGGAGAGTGCTTGCCTAGCCTGCTTGAAGCACTGTGTTCTGTTTTTAGCATCATAAAGCCAGGTATGATGATACCCATGTTTTATCGCAGCACCCAGGAGGTGGAGGCAGGAGGATCAGAAGAGTTAGGTGATCGACTTTGGTCACAGTGAGCTCAAGGCTGATTGGGCTACACGAGACTTTGCCTCCAAGAAAATAAAGGCATATAAGATGATTATTAACCACCTAATATGTAATGACCATCTTCAGGTCCCACATCGGCCAGCCCAGGCTCTGGTCTAGCCTTCCCAACCCCGTGGTATCCAAGTACAGGCTGAGCCACAGCAACCCAAACCAGTCAGCTGGGCCCTTCCAGCCACACTCTGAAGCCTGGGTCTATCGAGGTTCCAAGGGTGCCAGATGTCACCCTGCTTTGCTCCTTCTAGTCCTCTGCCAAGCTTGCAGACTAGGTCACGGCTTGCTGGGGGCCGCTCAGGAAGCTGAGGAACCCAACCTGTCTGACCCTGTGTGAATCTGTCAGCATGCACAAACCAGAAATGCAGAGTGTAAGGCGCGTGTTGTGTTTCCAGCCCTGGAGGGAGCCTCAGCATCCTCACCTGGAACTTGGCCACCCCCTAGCTCTGCTTCTAAAGTTTCTCTACTGTGAGCGACAACAAGTTCTCGAGTCACTAGACCTCTGAAGAAAAGCATCTTTGCTTGTTTGACTTGTTTGATCCCCTCACCCAAAGCAAGTATTTTTTAGACAGCATCTCTACATAGCCCTGGCTCTTCTGGAACTCACTATGTAGACGGGGCCAGGCTCAAATTCACAGAGACGGGCCTGCCTCTGCCTCCAAAGTGCTGGGATTAAAAACGTGGGCTGCCACACTCGAATTTACTTTACTTCTGATTTGGCAAAGACCCTCTGTCCTGTGCCTTTGCACTCATGAAGCATTCCAACAGTACTTTGGCACCAGGAGGATTTATGGTCCCTTTGTGTTATATGGAAATGTAGGTCCAAGGAGACACCAACGGTGGCATAGAGAGGAAGTGGCAGTACCGCGCTTTGCCAAGGTTCACTGAGGGCATCTGCTAGGTCCAGGAGACTCTTGACTAACTCATCTATTCCCCAGAACTTTGGGAAGTGGGAAACTGAGGCTGGAAGAAGCATCTTCAATGAGGTAAAGATGTCCAGAAGGCTTGGTACTGTTCTAACTATGAGGGACAGGCCCTGGGTCCCTGCTTCCTCCATATACTGGGTAGCTGGGAAGGTTTCAGTGGTCTTGTCTGCCCAGTGTCCCGCTGATTCAGCCTCTGGAGCGTACTCCCAAGGAACGACTGTTCGCTGCTGTGTCTTCAGTGCCTAAGCAGTGTGCACACTGACACGTAGTAGGTGCTCAATAGATACAAGGAAAGGGGAATGGAGGCCTGGAGAGTCTCATGAGTATGGTGTTCCCTCCTACTTCAAGGCAGCAGTGGCCTCTGAAGCAAACCTACATGTTTAGCCAAGCTCTGCTTCTACTCTGGGTTACCCCTGGGAAAGACAACGACATCATCGAGGCCAACTTTGAATCTAACACTAGGTCAAACTCTGGAGTCAGCTCACCTTGTTATCCTTTTTGCTCTGATTACCTGGTCCTAGCCAAAGTCACCCCATTGTCCCCAGCTTCTGTTTTCTCAGCTGGAAAATCTGCTCCCACTTCAGTAGCAGGAAATGTCCCTCGTTCTGTAAAAACCCGCCGGGCGAGAAGCCACGCCCAGTCACAGTAGGAAGGGGCCGGACCTTTCCGGGACTCAGGGGCTTGCTTCCTAGACTTCGGGGAATTGAGTCTAGAGACACGGAAGGCGGGAGCGGGTTTCTGGAGTCCCCCCAGTAAGCAGGGGGCGTCCAGTAACCCTGAGTGACCTTGGGCAAAACACTTCCTAACCTTCCAGCCCAGCCCCTTATCTTTCAGGGGCGCGGTTTGGTGCCCTGGTGTGCAGGCCGGCGTGCTCCGCAGGCAACAGTGTCCCCTCCTGCAGCCCAGCTCGAATCCTAAGAGCACTTCCGGGTCCGAAAGCGGTCTGGGGGCGCTGGAGGCTCCCGGCTGGCTTACCTGGAGGTGGCAGCGACTGACGGGACGGAGACCTGGATCCTGACGGCCCGGCTGCTTCCGCCTCGGCTCTCCCCGCCCGTCCTCACCCAGGCCCAGCCGCCCCACTCCGGCCTCGGCTGGTCCCGCCTGCGCAGCCACAGGGCCCCGACCTTCCGGGCTGGGCCGGGCGCACAGCCACCTATGCCACCAAAGCCGCCACCCGGGTGCTGGCCTCCGGGAGGGACCTGCAAATCTGCGCCCCAAGGGAGTGAGAAAACGCGGGGTGCAGAAGGACTCTGCAGAAAGTGCTCGCCAGGGGCTCGGCTGGTAGGAGGGGAAATTTCCAAATTGTGCCTCCACACACTGAAAGCACCTAGCTCAGAAGCAACCTCCCTCCGGCATACACTGCTCTGTGAAGTCTGAAACATTCACGCCTCCGATTCTTCTTTCACTTTCTCTAATGCTGCCAGTCTTTGCAGCCGAGGCTCTTACATCCCACAGGCCTTCGTTTTGGGGTTCCATCCCTATGAGACTTGCCTCACCACCCACTCAGCTTTAGCCATTTAACAAATATTTGCTGAGCACCTACTACGTGCCAGGTCTGTTCCAAGGCCATGGATTGGCACACCAGGCATTCAGGCCCGTAATACTTTAATCGTAGTACTTAAAAGTGTGAAGTTGATTGTTTTCCTGTTTGCCAATTTACAATCTGTGTATCCCACACTAGAACTTAAAAGGCCCAGAAATGGAGGTCTCCGATGCCTCATTCGCTGCTCGGTCTCCAGCTTCACCTAGTCTACAGGCGAGGAAGTAGGCGGCCATCCTGGTCAGGGCTAGAATGAGTCACCATGACCTAAGCAATGACCTCTAAGGCCAATCGCTCTTTCTCCCGGAGAAGGTAGGCTGGGGTGGGAAAAGTACCACGAGCCGGCGGAAGGTTAGACGCGCTGCATTCCAGCCCGGAGCTTGTGACTCAGGACCCTACTGGAATGCGATGGGCCTCTGTCACCTGACCTCCCTATCGGCCAATCAGGACCAAGAACAGCTAGAGGGTTATTGTAGGTCGAAAGGATCAGTTCTGGAGGGCTGAAGGGTTCTAGCTGAGATTCTGGGCATCACTAAGGGCAGGCAATAGCCACACGGAGGTGGCATTTGCCCCCCCCCCCCNCTCCTCGCGCGCCCGTCCAAACAGGAATTTAGAAAGATCCTATTGTTGGCTATGAGGAATGCAGGACAGCAGTGGCCAGAGGATTCCAGGATGAAGTACCCGGCCTCAGCCTGAGCAACAGTGAGGGTCTCAGCCTTTCCGGTGTGAGAAATATAGGGAAAATAGGAACTGCTGTTCCTAGTTCAGCAGAAGCTGACTTAGTAAAGTCTTACTATAAATAAGTAAATAAATGTAATTCTAAAAGTTATATTAAAAAAACCCAGGATCATTTGCTAATGGAGAAGGGAATAACAATAGATAAGTGAAATCAATGTGGAAAATAATTTTAGAAAATAAGTTGCACTCAATAAAAACTGGTCCCCTAGTAGGTTTTGAGACAGTAAGGACATTACTAAGAAAACCGATCAATGGAGCCTCTGCTTTAGTCAATAGCCACATAGCAAGATTGATTTCTTAAAATCTGGACTAATGTATCAGTGTTAAGATTGGAAATCAGGGCAAAGGGCACATGAGTTTTTGCTAAGAACTCTGTGCTGTCTCTGCAGCTTTCCTGCCGATCAAAAACCCTTCCAACACACATTTGCTAAATAGCACAGAGATTGAGCCCATAGTGTAGCAGCCAGTCTGAGCTAAGCCCTGTCTCGCCTTTTTGTAAATAGAGTATCAGGGCCTCATGGTGGGGCTGAAATCACAGTCCCTCGTTGTGGGGACTTACCGAGGCTGAGACAGGGGGATCACAGGTCCAAGACCTTTCTGGGCTTTAGAGGGAGTTAAAGGTCTCAAAAATAAGTGAGACAAGATTGGAGCTACATCTCAGTGACAGAGCACTGGCCAGGCAGGTTCCATCCCCCCAAAATCCATAAAAAAGGATGGGTCACTCCTGCTAGGTGACCTTTCAAAGTCTGAGGCATGGAACCACCTCCTCCACAGAGAACTGAGGAGCGGTCTTCTCCATGTGTGAGCCGAGGCCGTTTAACACCACGTTCATGTACTTGTTAAAAATGTGCTGTGTATCACCAGAATATGAGTTGCTGACATTTAAAAAAAAATGTATTGGACTGGGGACAAATGCCTAGGAGTCTTTCCTTTATTGGAGGTCTCAGAGGAGTGCCATATCACTGAAGTATAGCCCCGGCACTCATTCTAGGTCCAAGGAGGGGGTCAGGTGATCTGCTCTGTCACTCTTCGCCCTTTTCTTCTAAGACAAGATTTCTCAGTGAGCCTAGCGCCACCCTCCCATTTCTAAGGGGACAATACTCTTCGCCCTTTTCTTCTAAGACAAGGTCTCTCAGTGAGCCTAGTGCCGCCTTCCCATTTCTAAGAGGACAAACCAAGGCCCAGAGACATCTGGTAACTCCCTCCAATGTGGGCCAGAGTCTGGCACTGAGCCCAGGGCCTCTCGGATGGTTCCTTCCAACCACATCCCTCTGTCACACTGCCTCATTCCTCTGTCCCCTGGCCTTGGCTGCACTCTTGCCCCTAAGCTTTGAAGTTCCAGAAGACGTTTGGGACCAAGTCAGCTTCCAAGGGCCAAAAAACAGTAATACTAGACCACTTTTGCCCAGACATCCCAAAGATGCCTTGGTTGGGGGCCAGGAATAACAACAGGAGCTTGTGTGTATATGTCACAAGCCAAGGCTCAGGATGGTAGTCGTTTGATTATGAGGATGCACCTCAAGCTGGGGACTCCAGTGCTCCCATCAGCAGGGTTCCCTTCAGGGAAGGCTGGAGGGGTGGTGGCACGCCAATCCCATTTTTATCATTCTTCCTTCTGAAATCTGCCGATCTCCAAGTCCTGGGATCTCTGGGTCCTGTCATTTGTCTTGTATTCTCGATGGCGTTTCTCCCAAGCCCATAGGTGGCAATCAGTTTCCAGGTCATTCCGTGTACAAAGGAGGCTCAAGTTGAGACAAAACTCTGGGCCAGTTCCCCACAGCTCTCTGGCATATTCTGGCTGTGCAGCCCTAAGCAGGGAAAGCCACCTTTCTGATCTCAGTGTCTTCCTCTTCATGAGGGAACACAATGGTTGCCACTTCACAAGGCTATTAGAGACCCATAACTCAGCTATAAGGGAAATGTCTGACTCTCTTGCGAGTACTGGCTAAACACGCTCCCACCAAATGATAACAAATGGTATTTCCTTGATCAACCGAAAAGTTGTCTCTGGGAAGTAAAATGGGCTTGGAGGAGTAGGTGAGGAGACTGGCAGCCATCCCAAACTGCACACACCCAAGGCCAATGAGGCAGATGCTTGAAGGCCCTCCCCATCCGCTCACCCTTGGAAAGGGTGTTCTGCAGGCCCATGTGAGAGTCTGAGTCCATGCACAACCCCAGCTCTCTCTGTCTGCACTGGGAATTGCCCTACTTTATAAGAAAAGTAGGGAGCCACTGTGCTTTTCAAGGCAGCGTACTGCACATGGACTTTTGTTTTCTTGGGTATTTATTTATTTCATGGTGTTGGGGGTGGATGGAACCCCGGGCCTCACACGTTCCAGGCAACCACTTTATCCCTGAGCTCCACCCTCAGCCTACTACACAGTGAGACAGAAGGAGTCCTTGTTGTGATCTCCTTGCAGCATTCACAAGAGTATGACTCCTCCATCGACCTATGGCTTGAGCCATGTCCTGAGTAGTTGGGACATCCTGGGTTTTTTTTTTAAGACTAATTGAGTCACACTTACTCAGTCTGGGGAATGGGAAGGAAGCTGAGAGCCAAAGACCTTGCTCAACAGCATGTGACTGAGCACCCAGGGCCCAGTGGCAGAGTCCTCTGCTCACTCTTGACGAAGGTTCTGTCACCATGAACTGTGCCCGCTTTGTCTGTGATTCTCCCATTTCAGGAAATGGGGTGCATGGGAAAGGACCATGCAAGGGGCCTGGTGAGTCCCTCCAGACTTTCATGTCTGGCACTGCCAATCACGGATTTTCCAAGATGTACTTCCAGCTCCCATGCTGACTCCTTGTCCTCCTGTCTCCTCCCTGGCTGAACCTTAACCTGGAACCCACCAGAGCTGACTTCTGAGGGAGGGCAGATGCTTCCCTGTGTGAAGAAGCCCAATCTTGAAGAGATGACCCAGGGCCCTATCTAGTGACTGTCACACTGAGACTGGGGGGGGAGCGGGGTGGGGGTGTCACTGCTGAGGACCGTTGCCTTTATGAGATGTCTTATCTTTATGGCAAAGGAACAAATAGGACCGTAGATGTGATAAGAAGGGTGGCACCACCTGGAAACCTTCCGTTCTGTCATGTGGGCCTGGGAGTCTGATGGCGAGCTGGATTCTCATTCATTCTCTCTCTCCTCCGCCCTTATAACCCTGAGATTCTCTCACGCCTGGTGATCTCAGTGAGGAGTCTGGGGACAATTCCTGAACTCACCCTCTCGGCACCTCCCCAGCTCTATCTGCTCAACCTGAGATAGACCCCTCCCCAGCTTTATAAGTACGCCTCTGTGTGGCTTCTTCCCTCCCCGCACCCCCAAGGTGGACCCTGTGGGAAACCCTGATGAGACCTTTGCCATGAAGGGTTTAGAATGACCGCGGTAAGTGACTCTGGAGAAAGTCCAGCAATGCTCCCATGAGCACGGGCGTCCCAGGATGGAAAAGGTCCAACAGCTAGAAATGGCCACAGACTTCCCAGCACACAAAAACATAAAAACCCAGACAAGAAAATGAAGCCAGCTACAAGGATTACAAAAGAGCGCTGGTTCTATTTGCTTTGTAGTAAGGTCATTGTCCCAATATGTGCACATAGTGATATATACAAAACCCAGGAGCTCAGGAAGAGGGGTAGGGACCCCACCACCCTTGAAAGTCACTCATTAAGGGAATTTGTCTCCTCCCATTTCCCCTAAAAGTTTGGCTATGCTACACAAGGGCAGACAGGTGCAAGCCCATTGTCCCAGCCCCAAGTCCTTGATCCAACACAGCCAGTTTGGCTTTGACGTACAAGTCCAGTTCGCATGTGATTTCAAAGGGAGGCTCCTAGTCCTTTTCCCCCCATGGGTTATGAGATCTGGGGAAGGGGAGCCATGGCAGTAATGGGCCTTTAATGATCCAAGTCTCTCAGGCAATAGAAGTGATCTGGGCTTGCTTTTGCTCTCTGCAGAGCAGAGTCCTGGAGCAAGGCCAGTTGCTGCTCCGGCTGTAGGGGTAACAGCAGAGTAGGATGGACATCAGCAGCGCCAGGGCGATGATAACGGCCAGCACCCACCGGATGACGCCCGGGTAGATGAAAGGCAGGATTAGGACAATGAGAAGAGCCAACAAGAGCATGTGTACGGCTAGGCGCCGGGCAGCTACACGATTGACACTTACTACATCCTGATCGTCTTCTCCCGTCCAGTTGGCTGGCCGCGCTGCTGGAGTGGCAGAACCAACTAGTCCCTGGGGACACAGGCGCACCTCTGGGCATGACCGGGCCAGCCGCCCTACCATCGCCTCCTGGTCTCGCAGGCTGCAGATTAGGCCTCCTGGGACAGCAGTGACCTTTCGGCACAGTGGACAGGGGATGGACCAGGTGTCTTCTTCCACAAATAACAGAAGCTTCAGGCACACAGCGCAGAAGGCATGCTGACAGCTGAGCAGCTTGGGGGACCGGGCACAGTTGTAGGGTTCTCGGCACACCAAGCATTCCAGGTCATCCTCCGTAGAGATACTGAGATGCCTAGTGGGTCCCAAGGCGATGATGGTGGTTGTGGTGGTGGCACCCGCCGGGATAGGTGAAGGGGCCTTGGTGCAGGACATTCTGGGTACCAAGTTGCTGCGATGAGGCTGTTCCGCATAGGGGCATCCGCGAGGAGTGACCACTGGTGCTGCCTGAACTTGCATGTGTTCTGGCCCTGTGGAGACGCTTCCGGCCTCTTCTCTGCTCTGTCTGGGTACCTGCTGACAGCAGCTGTCTGGCATCTTTCTTTTCTGGTTGCCCAGCTTGTTTCTCAGCTTATGTTGTCCCCTTCAGTTATTATTATTTCTTTACTCGAAACCCAAGGTTAATCAGTAACTTGGAGACCTCGAGACTTTGAATTACCTGATAGAAGGGCCAAAGGGGGTGGAGTCTCATGAATCAGGACTTTCCTGTTGGGGCCCTGCCTGATGAGTGTCTGTCTACATGACAACCAGCTAAGACACCGTGATGACAGAGGTTCCTCTCAAGCTCTGGGGTGCATCGGTGACCCCCACCAAGTTTCCTGATGTGGGTAGATGGAGGGGACCCCCCACATCTTTTTTTAAAAATTACATTTATTCTCTGTCTGTGTCACGGTATACAGGTGGAAGCCGAAGGACTTGTGAGAGTCTGTTCTTGCCTTCCAGCAGGTGTGTACTAGGGGTAAAACTCAGGTCACCAGGGTTGATAGCAAGTGCCTCTACTTGCTGAGCCACCTCACCAGCCTTTAAAAGTCCAGAATGTTGGGCTTCAGGGCTCAGAGAGGTAGATGTATTAGGCCTGGGTGGGGTCTAAAGAGCCACGGAGTTCACAAACATCCATGTGATCCTGATGAGGGTGACCGGGGAGCATCACTTGGAGAAAGGCCTCCAGAGATGGGCTTCTGACCAGACCTTCCGGGTTTCAGAATCAATGGGAACTGTGTTTGTGCTTTGAGCACGTGGGCGAATGGGTGACCCAGTGAAAACAGAGAGAGGTGATGGGGAAGGATGAGCAAACGAGGACAGGAAAACGAGCCTTTCCAAGCATCCATTGGCCCATTCAGCACCTTGTCATCCCAACAGCTGGCTTAGCAGATGCTGGTCCCCAGGCATCTCATCAGCGTACCACACAGACAGGTACCTTAAGAAAAGGCACCATTGGCTGCGTCTTCCGGGGCCACAAGCACAAGCTGCCATTTATTTGGGCCTTCTCAGAGCGAACTCTCAGAGAAGAAGAGGCCTGGTTCCTCATCTGTGGTCTCCTAGAATCCCAGCTCCATAAGGAAGGTCTAGGCACGGGAGCAGGGTGTTGGCCTGCTGGCTGCCTGCCAAGGGGCCTCTCACAGGGGCAGGACCCAGTCGTGTCCAAGGTCTGGTTCCCAGTCTCATGGGACTCAGCCATGTCAATAGGTGCAGATTCGACTGACCTCCGGGCAGCTGGCCTGAACTGGCAGGACTCACGTGGGATGGCAGATAGGATGCAGCATGGCAGTTATGAAATTCTGTCCCCCTTACCATGCCTGGGATGCTAGAGCTCGAATGGATATCCTTACCCCCGCCCCCCCCCAAAAAACCCCTCCACAACAAATAAAAAAACTGCTGCCAATGACTTCGGGTGTCTAGCTCTTTGAATTAAGCCCTTCCCTTCGCCCCAAGGGTGGTGCTGCAGGCTCAACCTGTGTGGAGCCACCCGCAGACAGAGGCTGCTGATTCTTGGGTTGTCTCTCCCTCATGGCTCTCTCACTCTGAATCCTAATCCCAGTTTTCATGGTTTTCTGCCTTAGGCTGGGTAAGTGGTGATTTCTTTCTACCACAGTGTCTACAAAGTTCACTCAAAGGGGCCTTGGCTCTAGCTGGGTATCTGTACCCATGTGTTCCCCACTTTCTGACTGACAGAGGCCTGTCTTCACTGTGGGTGATCGCTGCTCCCCCACAGCCTTTCTGTGTGACCCCATGGGAGAGAGGAGCCCACACCCTGGGCTTCAGAGTGGAGACCGGCTGATACCTTGAAATTTAAGGAGGATCAGTTAGTATGTTCCGCCTGCTGGTTGCACTGATTGGTTCTGGCCTAAGCAAAGCCAACAAGATTGGGTTCTGGGACTCCTGTTGGAACTGTTGACAGTGTCTTTCTCCGGGGGTTCCCAGCTTAAGTGGGAGCCCTGGGGGAAGGGCAGGGCCACAGTGTGCAAAGAACTTGCTCAGGAATAAGGCCAAGGCACAAAACATCCTTTTAGCACCTGGATCCAGCCATGCCTGAAGTCAGAGAAAGTCCTCTGTAGATTTTTCAATTACATTAATTTACGAAACATACTTTTCTTTTTCTTAGTTCTGGGGCTCGAACCCAAGGCCTTGGTCACCCAACTTCCCAGTACATAGTAAGTCAATTCAAACTGGATTTCTGTTTCCCGCAAGTGAGAGCTATCTGGATGGTACCCCAGTAGCCGAGGAAAAGCAACTTTGGCTTTCTGAGTGGGTGGGAACCCACAGACCACGTGTACACAGTCCCAGGTGACAGTGTGTCACTCTGCTGAGATACTGGCTTTCCTTGCTCTAGTCTCATGTAGTGTTGCTTTCTGTTCCCTGGGTCCAGAAAGGGTTGGGGAGCAGAGAGGAGAAACCTGCTCAGTTACATTCATTTATTTTATAATAGATTCATAATAACATTAAAAATTAAAACATAGTATCAGACACACAGAAGAGGGACGTGGGATGGCCAATGTCTTCTCTCCTACCCACCTACGGGAATCAGAGGGTCATTAAGGGAGGTCTAGGGATGTAGCTCAGTTGATGGAGTGTTCACCTAGTGTGCACGAAGTTCACGCTAGGTTCCATCTCCAGAGCGGCGTAAACAAGGCCCGGTGGTGCACCCCTGTAATCTCAGCACTTGAGAGACAGAGGCTGGAGGATCAGGGGCTCAGGGTCATCCTCAGCTACCACTGAGTTCATGACCAGCTGGGATACATAAGACACTGTGTCAGAATACGAGGGGAGACAGCTTAGTGGGGAAAAGGATTTGCCATGCAAGCCTGGTGACCTGAGTCTGATCCTCAGAATCCACGTAAAACGCCAGTTCACTGGTGTGTGATCACCTGTCAGCCCAGCACCCTATCATGAGATGGGTGTAGAAACAGGAGAATCGTCCAGAAGCCCGAGGGCCAGCTAGACACAAGTTCAAAGCTTCAGCAGCAGAAGCAACAGGGACTTGAGGATACCTGAGCCGATCAGCTTGGGCTTCTGAAAGAGAAGTGATTCTGGCAGGATTTGGGCACAGGCTGAAGTCATCCATCCCAGAGGAAGCACAGATGGTTCTGGAAGACTGAGCATGCCCTGTGTGTTTGGCTTCCACACTCTACCTTGTGGTTGGTATGTGTGCCGTGATGTTGAGATCCTTCCAGCTCTCCAAGTCAAACTTCTGTTTGTTTGTTTTTATTGCTGTAGAGATACAGACACTGATTTTTAGCAAAGCTTGTGGGCTTTTGTTTGTTTGTTTTTCGGTTTGGAGCTGCAGATTCTTCATTTTGAGGCTTCCAACAGGCTTGGGTGATGGTAGAATGTTCTGCCTCAAAGCCAGTGGAAACCAAGAGACAGCAGTTAAAGGGGGCTGCCCTGGAAGTCACATTGCTGGTGTCACCTGATCAAGATACTTCCACCTGAGCTTTAGGTCCCCTGGGAAAGGATTTGAGATAGAAATGACTAAGTTAGGCCTTCCAGCCCATGCCTGTTCCTCTTGGGATCAACTCACCTTGGGGATGCAGAGAGCTGGGTCCTAGCCACTAGCTACACACACACACACACACACACACACACACACACACACACACACACA
>LOJH01000189.1:28219-72767 GCA_001685095.1 Ellobius talpinus | reverse complement strand
GTTTGCCTAGCATGAGTTTGTGAGGTGTGGGCATTCCGTGGATATTTCTGATATATGTTAAGCCTGTGTGACGTGGCACTATGGCGTCTTTTGCAGGTCTGCTTATGGCATGTCCCCAGGATGTGGATCACAGGTACACAAAATGTACATGGGAAGGACTCCATCCATGAATGTGCTCAGCCTGAGGGACTCTGTCAGTGTCAGAGTAGCAGATTCTGGGCATCCCCATGACACCAGGGAGAATTATGGCCTCGCTTAGCACTACCATAACATTGGTTGCAGGGAGGACAGGTGAAAAATGTCCCTGGGAATAGAGAAAAGGAATTTGACTGGCTCAGCAGAGGCTGAGCTGAGCCTAGTGTGGTACGGAACAGCACTTGATTAAATCGGAAACTCTCAGAGGTCCTGAGGAAGGAAAGGGCAGCTTGTCCTGGAAGACAAAGAGATGTGGTTCCCTGTAGTAGAAGTTAGTGGAGGCATGAATGAAGAAGCAGGCCCTCGAGGAGAAAGGGAGGCATGGGGCTCTCAGGACAGTCAGCCTATGGGAGCTGGGTTGGGGTGCTGGTGGACCCGGGCCCCTCCAAGAATGCTTTTTGTCACCTCCATGCCTGGGCTCCCAGGTGGACGATAGCCCCTCCTCCTCTACTCCCTGCTCCTCAGCCACACAGCCAGCTTTTCCTATAAAGTGACTGTGTCCCAACTGGAACACTTCTGAGACTAGAGAGGACTATTAATAATTATGCCAGGACAGCAGGTACAAATTGGGACTATGTCCAGTCTGAGAATGTCCCAAGGCCAGGAGGGGTGTGGGTAGAAGGAACAGCCTTTCCATGTCCAGGCTCGGCCTGGCAGAGGAAGCCTCGCCTGGCCCAGCTCCTAGGAGGCTCAGAGAAGCCCACCTCCCCGCAAGCATACCAGAATAATTAAAAGAAACTCTACCTTAAAGCAGGGCAATCCTGTTGACCCCCCCGTTTCCTCAGGCTCAGCTGTACCCACAATCCCACTGGGTGTTCTGACCACAGGGACTCTTGCCAGAATTTTCTGGATAGAAACAGGACTGGATCCAAGTTCCCCAGATACAACCTCTTAAATTTATCTAACATACATTTATTATTTGGCTTCCTAACTCCTGCACTGTGCAAGTGGAATTACACCAATATTGTAGGAAGAAGCTGAAAAGTCAAAACAAACCACCTCAAGTTCGACTACCCTAGCAAGATAATTAATTTCATTTTTTTTGAAGTCCCTTCTGATTCTTGTCAGTATGCCTATGTTTTCATTCCATTGTTACAATGTGTACATAATTTTGCATTCCAGGTCTTTCATTTCACATTTTGTCATAAGCATTTTTTCATGAAACACAGTTTTCATCAATATTTTAAATGGCTGCATAATAGTTTGTTGAGTTCATATACCATGATTTACTTATACAATTCCCCGACAGTTGAACATTTAGGTTGCTCCCCATTTGGGGCTATTACAGATAATGTTACCGCAAACATCACCGTGCATGTGGAATGCTGGCTACTCCTGCGAATGGCTCCGTTGGACAGGATGGCATGATGGGGATTACTGGGTCAAAGTAAATGAGTGCTTTTATAACCCTTGCCATACTGCTTTCCAAAACAATTGTTCCAATTTCCACCATCATCTGAAATAGTGTACCAGCTTCTATGTAACGTTGTCAGTGGGGCTTCTTATTGTTTTTTCCCCTCAATTGCTAATTTAGGAGGTGTGAAATGGAACTGCCATGATGAGTTAATTTACATTTATTGGTCTCCCAGCAAGGACAGATTTTTTTTGTATTATGAAAGACTCTCTCTGTGTGCTAATGTGTTTATGTGCATGTGAGCATGTGTTCACATGTGCTTGCAGACATCTGCGCACGTATGTACATGAGGAGCCCGAATGCAGCATTGGTTGTTGTACTCAGTCCCTCTCCACATTATATTTTGAGACAAGATCTCTCAGTGAACCGAAAGATCGCCAACTGGCCCAGGCTGGCTGGCCGGTGAGCTCCTGGGAACTGCCTGTCTTTACCTCCACCCCACCCAGCGCTGGGATTGCTGGCACACACCTCCACACCTGGCTTTTTATAAGGGCACTGGGGACCTGCATTCAGGTCCTCAGGCTGTTGTAGCAGGCACCTTACACACTGAGTGTCTCCCCTACCCCACAAAAAACTTGGATTAGATACTATTACTCTATGGGCTACAGGGATGGTAAGACAAGGGCCCTGTCTTCAGGAAGCTCACAGTCCAGTGCCCTGGGCCTGGGGCTGCTGGGAGAGCAGACTGGATACAGTAGGGGGCATATTCCTAGAGAAGGTGATGTTGAGGTGTCCCTGGAAGGAGAGGCAAGCTGTGGACCCCAAGAGAAAAGAGCCTGATGTGTGGGGGTTTAAACCTCAATAAGAGAAGAGAAACTGGGATGGCCAGGGACCCGGGACAGAGGATAGAAAAGGACAGCTGCAATGTGACACTGCGAATTGGGGGCAGGGCTATCTGCCATGCCAGGGATTCCCAGATTTAGCCCACCCTCTGAACCATGGTGGGCAGAACAGGCTCGCAAGGCTTTGACCCTGCTGAGGGATTCTGGGAAGCTGCTGGTGGAAGCTCTGCCCACTCTAAACTCCTGAATCAGATCTTGTGTTTATTGCACCCACCCAGGCAATTCTCACCTACACTAGAGTTCAAGGTGCCTCTCTCCACCAAGTGTGCAGCTGGCTATGCAGCAGAGCCACCTGTGGACCTGGGAGGCCCCACCCCTAGAAGTCACCCCAAGATCTGGGGCTGGGTTTTAGCACAGACATTTTCAGAGTCCTTGGATGGCTCTCAGACACAACCACTGGTCTCAGATGTCCCACCATAGCCTGGTCAGGCCTAGTTCTCCCGACTCCCTACCCTCCTCCCTGAAGCAGACAGTGCAATGCAACTGGAAGGCATTGTTAACGATCATTCTTCAAAGACTGAACAGTATGGATGGTGATGGTTGCCTCTAAGCCTAGCACTTAGGAGGTAGTGGGAAGAGGATTAGGAATTCAAGGCCAGCCTGTTTAAAGGAGGAGGAGGAGAATGAGAAAGGCATCAGTGACAATGACTAGCTGGGGACATAGCTTGTTCGTAGAGTGCTTGCTTAATGTGCTTCAGGCCCTGGGTTTGATCCTCAGCATTGCATAAAACAAGCATGGCGGCACGTGCCTGGAATCTCAGCATACTGAAGATCTAAGTTCAAAGTCAGCTCAGCTACATGCCAAGTTTGAGACCTGCCTGGGTTCCTGAGACTCTTCCTGAAAAAAAAAAATCCCATCATGAGTCCCAGAACCTGGGAAGCAGGTGCCTACGTATTACTGGAAATTCATAAAAGCTTAGGTCTGCAGGCTCAGCCTCCATATCTTAGAGCCTGCAGGAACTGTGGAAGGGTCACTGAAGGAGAGACCACAGGGGCTCACACAGCCCAGCAGGCCTGGATCTTGGGTCAGCTTTCCCTCTCATCCTCCCCTTATAGATGAAGAGATAGAGAGTTTTAGGTTTTAGCTGGAGGTTGTTTAGGCTGATGAGAGCTGAGACTTGAAGTCAAGTCTGACACCAATGTGTTTCCCTTGTCCTCAGAGTAAGGAAGAAGGCACCAAGCCCCTCCCACATGAGCTTTTCCCCATCCTAGGCTTCTGGTCTTTTCCTAGCTCTGCAGGGGCCATGGTCCAGCAAGTCTTTCAATGAGCCAAGCTACAGTGGACCAGAAGAAGACCCCCACCCAAGTGTCGACACAGGACCAGCCCCTCCCCGGAATGGCTACAGGCAGTGAAGGATGGGAGTTTGGGGGAGAAAGCATGCACACACACACACACACACACACACATGTTTGGGTGGGTATGCACTCCTGTCTTGGGCAGCAGCCCAGGTTTTGCATCTCCTTGCTGGAAGAGAAAGTTCAATTTGGCTGCAGTACAAACTCCCCAGTCACTAAACTGCCATCTTCATTTAGTTAACGCTCTTTCTGGGCAGACCTGGCTGGGATTCATCTTCATTATCCAGTGAGGGGCTCACTCCAGGCCGGGCTTTGATCTCAGAGCAGCAGAAAATCGCCTTGTGCAGATGATTTCCCCTGAAGGCCATTAGTGGGACTGGTAGGAGGCTGAGTGCCAGGGAGGAGCTACGACTGTCCCCTACCAACACAGACTGTCCCCTACCAACACAGGCCCCTCTCCATCCGTACCTGTGCCCAGGCTGCTCCTTTCAGCCCCATCTCGCCTCTGGCCTTTAGCTAAGCTAGCAGGACTGAAATCCTGGCATCTTTGTGCTGTCCCCATTGTGTCCCTTGACCCTCATAACTAGCACTCTCATAGTGCTCTGCAAAGTCCTCTCACATTTCAGCTTTGCAGACTCCAAAGCCTCGGCTGGGGTGGTAGCTCAGTTGCTAGTGTCTGACTAGCGTGCACAAAGCCATGGGCTTGAGCCCCAGCCCCACTTAAACCGGGTATGGTGGCACACACCTGTGTTCCCAGAACTCGGGAGGTAGAAGCAGCAAGACCAGACGTTCAAGGTCATCCTCAGCTATATAGCCAGTTTGGGGCCAACCAGGGCAGCACGAGACCCTGTTCTTAAAAAAGAACTCTCTGAAACACCAGAGTATAAATCCTGCCTCAGGATGCCTACACAGTGACCTTGTTTTCCACATCTATAAAATGGGGAGATAACTGCACTCTTGAGATGGTTCTACATAAGATATTACATCAAAGTCCTAACACAGAGGCTGATGCAGTCCGTGTCTGTCATCAGGCCTCCTGCCACCAGACAAGCACTGCCGCACCAGTTATAAACAGGGCACTGGCTCATGGAGGTGTCTTGATCAGTGACTTTGAGTCGCTTCCTTCCAAGCCTGGGTGTCCTCTGCAGTGAGTTGTCGCTACCCTAGGCCCTGCCTGCTACAGCGTCGGGATGGGCTCCTGTCTTGCAGGTTCAGGGCTGCAGGGCTGACTACAGGCTCAGAATTATGGAGATGGCTGAGCAGGATGTGTTTCGGCTGCCTTGCTCCTCAAAGCAGCTGGGCACCTCGCAGAGTGGGGGCTGCAGGAGCCATTGTGGTTGCTGGCACTCTCCCTGAGGTTGGCTTGTGCCCAGACCACACCCCTGGACCAGCAGGATTTCCCAATCTGAGTCCTAACTCTGCTCAGAGCTCTTTTACATCCAGAACAGCTCCACACTAAGCCCAAAGGTCTTCCTCTCTGACCCTCTCGACCTCTGTATCCCAACCCTCAAATCTCAATGATTACAGCCCTGTCACTCCCTGAGTCTGCAGACCAACGCCCGCCCCCCCCAGCCCAGCTTAGCCTCAGGCCTTTCTCCACAAGCCATGCCCCCAGCTGGTTTTAATCCCTTGTGATTGGCACTCTTGCCACTCAGGGCAAGGACATTTGGTCTGCGAAACTGGCACTTTGCCACTATTATCTGCCGATGGCGACAGAGTCTGTAATCCAGCGCATTCATCTTTTCTTCCTCTGCACATGCTCCTGGGCAGGCAGACCCCTCTTGGATCTGTGTGAACCGTGCAGCCAGCAAAGACAGAGGAGCCTTTTCACAGCTGGGCCATAAGTCTTTGAGAAGCTTATCCGTTCAGAAAGGCTCGCTCGGAAGGATGCAGAAACTGCTTCATGAACCCAAACAAACGCCTTGTGTTTCCCCAGCACAGCTTCTTGGCTGACTTCCTCGCACCTGACCACCCATTAATCTGCCTTTTAACTGGGTCTGCGTGTGTCCCAGGCACATAGTTACTGTCTCCAGCCCCAGCTGGGCCACCTACAAAGTGAGTCACCCTGCAGGGCCATGTTTAGTGGCTGGGAGATATAGCCCTGCTTCTATAGGTCTGGGGAGGATCCAGCCTCAGGCCCTGAGTTGACAGGCAGTCTACAAGAGCCTGAGATCCTGAGAAAATAGCTGCTGCTGGACATCCAGAGGATGGCCAAAGGATAGGGCCTCAATCTGGGCTTTTCTGAGTGCCCAGGGGACCTAGAACTTCAAATGGAAGATCTTAGCCTGGAGTATGTAGGACATAAACGCCTTGCCTTTGTGGGCAGTTCTGTACATGCATGTGTGTGTGAGGTGTACGTGTGCTCATGAGTGTTTTGCTGGGGACAGTCCACAGTTTTCTGGAGAATCATAAGGTCTAGGATTGATTTTGTGGTTGCAGCAGAGTGTTCATGCTTTCAACATTGCAATATGGTATTTTCTACAAGTGTGTTCAGCCATGTTGATAGCCATCCTGGAACACATGCAGGGCCTATAAACTACAGGTTAGACCTGCCTGCTAGAGCATCAGTCATGACCATCAGTTCTGCATGGGATCTCTGGGTCATCCAGGCCAAGCCTCTCACTTGGCAAGACCAGGCCTTGTGATAACACCTTGCCTTAATGTGGTGGTTTGAATGAGATTGGCCCCTGTAGGCTCATTGGTTTAAATATTTAGTGCCCGGTTGGTGTGGCTTTGTTGGAAGAGGTATGTCACTGGGGGCTGGCTTTGCGGTTTAAAAGGCTTGAGCCATTCTTATCATTCTCTGTGGAGTCTCTCTACCTCCTGCTTTGGGATCAGTATGTGAGCTCTTGACTATTCCTGCCACCATGCCTTTGGTCCACGCCTTTGCTCCACCATTATGAATGAACTCTAACCCCTGTAATCATAAACCCAATTAAAGTATTTTCCTTAGAAGTTGTATTGGTCATGGCATTTTGTCACAGAAACAGAAAAGTAACTGGTACTACACATAGCTGACCTATACCTCATACAATAGCCACCAGCGCCCAGGCCAGTCTGACTGCTAGCCCCATACAGCTAGGCCCTGCCTAGGCAAAGAGCCCTGAGCTCAGCCGGCCACGGCCCAGGAGCCAGCGTGATGCTCTCCCATCTCAGGGATCTTCAGATCTGCCCCTGACTTGTCCCTGATCCCAGACCTTATCAGAGCCTCCAGATACCCTGCCCTGCCAGACTTAGCTTTCTCCTTTGCCTTACACCCTTAATCCCTTGAGGGCTGTCTCTCCCAGGGCCAGCCATTCCTCCATACTGGCCCGTCCCCCACTCATGCTGCAAGGCATCTTCCAGCCCTGGAGAGACATTTTTCTCTCTTGCCAGGAGCCACTTTAAAATGTGCAAACTCCTGCAAAAACTGGAAACAGCTAAGAAGGAACAGAAAGCAATGCCTCTCTTCTTCCCCCTCCCCCAGCTGTCTAACCTGTGCTCAATCACCTGAGTCTTAGTCCACACTCTGCCCAGGGAGCATTGAAGGCCAGAGGACTGGGGGAGGGCACATCGGAGCCCTAGGACGGCTGGCTGCCTGGCTTCTTTCGTTTCCAGGGATGCAGGTTCTGTCCTTCCCACAGAGTCTGGGGATGGAAAGGCACTTGTGGCCCCTCCTGCCAGATTCTTTTACTTTAGACTTAGTCTTGAAGGCAGAACTATTGATATGCATATTTGTTTATGTATGGATGGGTCCTATTCCCCAGTGTCTTGTAGATTAAGGACTGGAATCCCCATATGTCTAAAGCACAATGAAGACCCACATCAAAGGTGGTATATTTGGGTTTGAGTTTCTCATTCCAACACAGGAAACTGAGTCTCAGAGAATCATTCTACCTGCCCAAGACTTTGTACTCCTAAGCACACCCTCTCGCTACCTCTGTGGGTAACACAGGGCAGCTGCTGTATGTAGTAGGGATGGGGGACCCCAAGTGTTGTCTCTGTGGCGCCATATGCCAGTCTCCTTGAGAGACAATGGACGTTTCTCAGGATACCAGTGTTCTCCTGTCCACATGACTGAGGAACCAATATGACTGCCTCTGCGGTGAAGTTTTGGTTCTTTTCCAATGCTGGGGATTGAACCTAGGGCCTCCACTGAGCTGCATTCCTTGTCCCAGTCCAGTGATTTTTGAAAGGCGCCTCCAGCTAAGTGGACTGCTACAACTCCACAAGAATCTCCTCTGTTTCTTCTAGCCCAATGGCCTCTTTACCCAGATAGTTCCCTAAGGACAGAGGCCTTCATAAGTAGAAAGACGTGCTTTCTGGGCAGCAAGCAGGACTTTAGCAAGTAAGGGACTACAGTGTGGGTATCGGATCCTGTCTACATACTATGGTCAGATAATGGCTATGTGGGTCTCTACCTTGGCTCCATTTCCCTTTGATATTTTTTGTTTGCTTGCTTGCTTGTTTTGAAATAGGGTCTCGTGTAGCTCAGGCTGGCCTCATACTCACTGTGTAGCTAGCTGAGGATGGACCTGACCTTCTGATCTCCCAGTCTCTACCTCCCATGAGCTAAGATTACAGATATGTACCACCATGCCCAGTGTTATGGAAGGATGGGGTGGAACCCTGAGCTTGATTCATGTTAGGCAAACACTCTACCAAATGAGCTATATCCCCAGCCCCCATTGTCCTTAATGTTGGCTTCATTCTCAAGCATTCTTTTCCTGAATGGAGCATCAGCTCACGACCCCTGCTCTCCAGCCTGGCAGTCCTCATGGGATGAGAGTGCCCTCTTACCCACTTATTCTGTAGAAGCCTAGGATGGAGCCATCCCTGAGTGAATCACTGTGCCAGGGAACGAATGTCTTGACTGGTCAGGCCTGGCTCAAGTATTACCATGGCAATATCAGTTTTAGTAATTCCACCTCCAACGACCTGAACCTGGTGCCCTTGGGCTGAGAGAACACCTTTACTTAAGTCCCCTCTCCAGTGTTGTCCAGCGACGTGGCCTGGTTTAGAACAGGGTGGAGCTATGTAGGATAAAAGGGTAGTGGGAGAAATGGTTAGTGAGCTGGGCCAGAGCAGAAGTATTTCCATCCTCAAGAAAGATGGGAACTAATAGCCCTACGGTTTCTGCACACATTGAGTCAGCAGTGATCCTTGTAAGAATGTCCTCAGCTCTGGGCCAGCGAGATAGCCCAGTGGGGAAAGGTGTTTTCCCTTGATAATCTGAGTCCAATCCCTGGAACTTACATGGTAGAAGAAGAGAAAGGACACATGTAATTTGAACTCTGACCTTTACACATATGCGTTGGAACCCACATGCCTTCCATCTCTATACACATAAGATAAATGGAAAAAAGTTTAAAAGCCTAAGCTAAGGAGAAGATACTGTCAAATTCTGTTCTCTGCCCTAAGCTTTCTGAGCTGCATCATCCTAAAACAGTGCCAGGCCCTGTGAGGAGTTGGTCACTGACTGCTAGATTGGAGGGTCTCATCACACTCTACCTCTTCTCAGAGCTGCCTGGGTCGCTGGAGTAAGGGCCTGTAGAGTCCCAAAGGAAAGGAGGGAGAAACTGGCTGGAGACCAGAGCCTGCCACGGGAGGGGGCAGTGTCTTGCCTATGAAATATTCATGATGGTTATTGAATCAAGCTTTATTGGAATAAAAACACACTTGCTGAATACAGTTATTCCTGTGGTTCCTTTCAACCCCTTTCCCTCCCTGAATGATTTGATTTGGGGTTGGAGAAAAAAAAATTTTTTTCCCAGAGTAAATTGGACTTAGGTCAGCAAAAGAAAGATGTTGTGTCAGGATTGGAGCAAAGCAAGAGAACAGCCCTCTGGGGGCTGTGGGAGATCCCCGGGACCACTGGGAAGAAATCAGATAGACCAGATCCCTGCATAGGCCATATTCCCGTGCCTTTACACAGGCTGCACACAAAACCACTTACTGACATGCACTGTCCCCTTCACAACACCCCTCTCCCCTAGCACTTGAGAGGGGTCAAGTCCAACACGGGGTCATAGGCCTGGGGTCATGGCAATGATCTCACAGTTAGGCTAAGCCTGCAGTTCCTCTGTAGAGGCCCCATTCTGAGGAGAAGCAGATACAAAATATCTATCTGTCGTGTGTGTGTGCGTGTGTGTGTGTGCGCATGAACATATGTAAGTCAGAAGACAGCTTTAGGTGTTGCTCACTTGTTTTTTGTTTGTTTTAAACTTTTTATCATCCATCCATCCATTCATCTATATATATTATATATCTATATATATTTGTCCATCTATCTCTCTATCTGTCTATCTCTATCGATCGATCGATCGATCGATCGTTCTATCTATCTATCTATCTATCTATCTATCTATCTATCTATCTATCTATACCTGTGGTGCGCATATATGTGAAGGTCAGAAAAGAGCTTACAGAAGTTG
Organism: Ellobius talpinus; assembly: GCA_001685095.1. Classification (NCBI taxonomy): domain Eukaryota; kingdom Metazoa; phylum Chordata; class Mammalia; order Rodentia; family Cricetidae; genus Ellobius; species Ellobius talpinus. The sequence goes on along the minus strand of LOJH01000189.1, from coordinate 62,607 downwards.
GCTTGTTCCTTCCACAATGTGAATCCCAGGGATCAAACCTAGATTGTCAGGTTTGATAGCAAGTGTCTTTATTCATTGAGCTACTTGCCAGCCCTCACCCTGTTTTTTGAGGCAGAGTCTCTCAGTGACCTGGAACTACTACCATGCCCAACATTTTATACAAGGCTCTAGGAGATGAACTTGGGTCCTCATGCTCCCTCGCTGACCCTTTAGTGTTTTTCTTCCTCCATTCAGCTCTCTGGGCCATGCCTTCGGCCTCTACAGATCTCATTTCCTGTCATCATACAGTGTTCCCAGGTTCCCACTCTAGACTCTTCAGTTCTATGTGACTTCCTGGCTATCTGCAAGGGTCGCTTTTTCTCCCTAACCTTACATCCAGCACTGTTGCACACATACCATTAGAACACACACACATGCAGAGTCATGCCAGCATCCCCCACTCTCACACTCTCTTACACTCTTGTCCATTCTGATTCCCTTACACACACACACATACACACACACACACACACACGAGCATGGAATCCCCACGCTCCAGCTCACACTCATCTCCCACTGTCCCACTGCTGGCTGACTCAGCACAGACCGGGGGCTTCTGTCTTCATTCTCTGTACTTAGTGAACATGTGGCTCTGCACCCTCTCTGCCCTACCCAAACCACAAGGCAGCTCTGGGGACTGGCTCAAGTCTTGCCTGCCTGTGTGCCTCCTTCTTCTTCCACAGGGAGGAGATCCAGGTGAGAGCTGGGAGGAGGACCCCAGACCCTGGACTGTCTCTCTTGCAAACTGTCACCCTGCTTGATCTTGTCATGAGAGATGACCTGAGCTGTCCTGGGGATTCATGAACCTAGGCAGTCAGAAACCCAAGATAGACAGGCATGCAACCTTACTGTGACCCTGACAGGCTTGGCTTAGTGCCTGGGTCCCTAAAACCCACATGTTCCCCAGGTCCTACAGCCTAGTAGGATAGGTACCATACTGCAGTGCAGCTCCCCAAAGTTGCTTCTATTTGGTCCGCCGGTCACACTTGCCAACCCCCAGTACCCTCATGCCTTTGCCCACTTGACTCTTCTGGCCACATCCCACCACCTCCTTGTCTGGGAAATTCAGAGTCAAACTCTTTGCCTAACAAACAAGCTACTCCTTCCCCAAGTCCTCTGCCATCTGGCTCCTCTCTTTCCTTTGTGGGCTTTGTCTGACCACCTCTGCCTCAGGGTCCAAGTTTCCCTATGCTCTGTCAGCTCCCTGACCCATCAAATCCCTCCACCCTGCCCCCATGTGCCTCACCACCAATCCCAAAGGGCGGGAATTCAGATGAGCCATTTCTGTGTTAGGTAAAGGTATCATTGAATACCCTCTGACCCCCGTTCCTCATATCCCTCTGACGTGCAGAACTTGTGGGTATGAAAATGAAGGGTGTGACCCTCAGGCAGCAGGGAACCAGCCAGAACCTCCTGTGAAGAAGAGAGAGGAAGAGGGGGAAAGACAGAAAAAAAGGATTGGAGAACCCCTGGCTTTGACCATAAGAAAAACTACAGACAAGCAAGATGGCTCAACAGGTCAAGGCACTTGCCACCAAGCATAGCAACCTGAGTTTGAGTCCTGGGACCCATGCATAGGAGAGAATGTACACAAGCTGACCCCTGATTTCTACACATGCACATGTGTATGCACGCATGCATGCACATACACCACACACACACACACATAAATAAAATGCAATTTAAAGGGGGGGTACAGAGAAAATGAATATGGTAGACAAACTAGCCTCAACCAGCATCTAAACTTCACAAAGTGTGTGCCATTTACTGCCCCTACATCCTAAGTGTCTGTTCCCCTTCTGGAAAATGGTCACAGTAACACCTGTAGGTGCTAAAGGATGGAGACTGCCCACAAAAGAGGCTCTGTGAATGGCAGACACTCTTGCCACCATCATCCCCAGTATTCCAAGGACCCATGGACATTCACGATGCCCTTCAGTCTGCCTGTGCCTGCCTGGCAGACATGCCAATCTGTCTGCATTTGACAACTATTACAGTACTCGATGCCTGGCTGCTCAAGCCCCACCCTCCCCTGCTGCTAATGATAATTGATCTCCCTCTCTCCCATGGCTGTGCAGCTTTTCTTGGCTTAACTCAGGAATGAAAGCAAAATAAATAAATAAATAACCCCTGTCCAGCATCCTGTAATTAGGAGATTTGGCTCTGTCCTGAATAGGATGACCACCATGAGCCGAGAAAGCTGTGGGGTCTCCAGTGTCTGGGTATCAGGGGAGGAGCCTTAGTCTCTGCTTGAGCTAGGCCACCTTTGGGACAACTTCCTGTCTCCATTGGCAACCTTTTCCTACACACAGGGAGCAGATAATTAAACCAGAGTAATGAAGACTCATTCAGTGCTAATTCCTGTAGTGTTGAAAGGAATTTACATTCCTGTGCAAAGAGAGAAAGGAATTAAAAATTTGAAAATAAATAAAGTCTTAAGTATTGGATGAGAGCTTGCTAGGTGCTAGACACCATTCAGAGCCCTTTACAAATAATGACTCATTTAAACTTGTCTTTTTGAAGGTGATATTTGGCTGTCAGCTTGGATTTGTAGCTGGAAGCTTTGTAAAAGAAGGCAGTTTGGATCAGACACAATTGTCAGTGTTGCAGGTTGTCAAGGACGTTGCTATGAGGACTCACTGTGTTTAAATACCGTTTAACTCCTTGCTGCCCGGAATAGGAGACACTGGATGGATAGAAAGATTTTTTTATTTAATTATTATTTTTTAAGGATAAAAAGAGAATTGTTCTGCTTCAGTTGTAAAATTCAGGGCTGTTCAGATAAAAACCTTTGACCTGTAAATGAGACAGCCCTTCTGTGACAAGTAAATGAGGCAGCCTTCTGCCCCTAGTGACAGAATACCCATATTGCAGGAAAATACTCAAAAAGTTGAGATGTATTCTGCAAATGCGTACCAATAGGATAGCTGCAAATAACTGACCTAATTGATTATTAAAGGAAGAAAAAAATATTTGGCTCAGTGGGTGGGGGTTATCACAATGTGATTGACACAAGATTGGCCCATACATGGATGGTTATGAAAGCTAAGTGAAAAGGTTTGGTTAATTAGAAAGAAGGAAATTTTTCTATAATAAGGAGACATTATTTGCCCTGTTCTATTCCCTGATTTGGTGCCTGGAAATATGGGAGAGGATCTGGAGAGATGGGTCATCAGGAAGCGAGCTCATGCTCTTACAGAGGCCCAGAGTGTGGCTCTTAGCACCCATGTTGGGTGACTCACAACCCTCTGATGCCCTCTTCTGACCACCATGGGTACCCTCATACATGTGCACATACACATACATATGCACAAATAAAAATATGTCCTTTTTTGTTAAATATAGGATAGAATTCATATCTCCTGCCGGCTACTCCAAACAGGCATTTCTAAGGACTCTTCCAGTACTTTTCCCTCTAACTCACAAGAGCATGGGGGACAAATATATGTAGGTGACAGACCTTCAGCATAGCAGAAAGGTGAGCCTTCCCATCATCCTCTTGGGCTGCAGCCCTGGAGCCATGATATAGTCCTCTCCAGGGCAGATGAGCTGGAACCATTTGCTGAACATGCCAATCCAAGTGCTTGCTACAGGCTAGCAATAGAGATTTATCACCCAGGCCATATTAGACTGGGGTAGATTTATCACCCAGGCCATATTAGACTGGGGTTCTTGTCTTATGCCCCTCTTCTCCATTGTCATATGACTTCCTTGATCCAAAGACTAATTTTCATCATTATCTCTCCACACTCTGTCACAGAAACTATTCAGTCAATCATTGAACAAGAGCTTCTGAGATTGTCCCAGACGATACAGAAGAATCTGAACTCAGATCTTGATGGTACCCCTTTCGTGACCACCCACTTTCCTCAGCTGGTGAAAGTTTTGATTAGCTGATGTAGTCATCAGAGGTAACAAATCTGAAAGGGTTCTGGCTGGTGAGGAGCTAGAGGACTATGGGTAGACTCTGTATATGGTCCTGGGTCCTCAGATGGCTGTATATGTGTGACATTCTGAGACTGTGTCAGCGTGTATTCTCTCCCTGCCTCTATGTTCTGTTCCTTCACCTGACAACTTGAAATTGTCTATAGTAGCAATATTTACACTGTAGAAACCAACCAATGCTACAAAACCAAAACAAGGATTTTCTTTTTCTAGAAAGCTGGTCGTTGACCATAGACTAGACCACCAACTAGGTTCCAATGGTGAGAGGTATAGGACTTCATCCCTCCACCCCAGCCACTTGCTGCAGATTGATTCAGGCACTGTCAAGGTGACAGGAAGCCCATGAAGATGCAACAGGAGAATGAGAATAAGCCCCAGGAAGAACTCCACCCCATGAGGGAGAGAGTCTTGTTTCCCAGTGATTAGACAATATCCCCCAAAATGCATGTCCACCTGGAGCCTATGTGAGCTGATTTAGAGATTGTCTTTGCAGATGTAATTAGGTTAAAATGAGATCATACTGGATGGAACCAATCACACACACACACATGCACACACAAGCACACATGCACACACACCACTCAGTACAGGTCTAGAAATGCTCAGTCAGGGAGGGCCCCAACCAGCCACTCCAACCTTGAGCCCCTTTGTCCCTTCACTCTGGCTAAAGCCAGCCTGTGTCCTAATGTACTCTTGCTTATGCCCTGGATTTTCTGTGTCAGGTGACGGTCTCTTGTGTTTGCTGGCTGTGCCTCTTCATAGCAATACAATGAAACTCCATACATCCCACACAGTCCCCACAATTGTCAGCCCCTCCCAAGCTCTTTCTTCTTTTCCTTCTGTCAAAGAAACCAGATTGGCATGGGCGTAGGCAGCCTAGGCCTCTTCTTCCTTCCCCTGTCCTTGGGTGAGTTCTGGAAGTTGGGCTAGACTGTGATGCAAGGTCCCAGCAGAGAGAAGTTCCACAGGCAGTGGGGCTCTGGACCCTGAGGACATGGGCCTACAGGTCACCATGCTGCTATCAAGTACCTGTGGTGTCAGAGGCGTTGCTGAAGTCTCAAGGCCTATGGAGACGAAAAGGGAGGCAATCACAGATCTGGAGAGAGAAGGAGGCCAGGGCCAGGCAGGGCCTTCTTACCAAGGCCATACACAGCACTGCTGTATGTCCCTACTTGGTGAGCAACCCCATGTTAGGGGACAGGTACTGGATGAGACTTAATCCCACCCTCCAGGCTCCTACTTAGCCCCCTATAAGTGGGAAAGGTATAGAGGTCAAATTTGAGTTCTAGCTCCAGCTAAGCTGAAACTTTGTGGGCTATCTCAGGCAAGACCCTGCTCCTCTCCAACCCCTGATTTCTTTAAGACCGAAGAGGAGACTTACTCCCTGAGGAGAGAGCTACAGAATTCTAAATTCATCTTAAATAAAGACCCTTGTGTTTTCTGCAGAGACTCTGTACCAGGACTGGGCTGTGGCCAGTCACCTTCCTGATTCATTGGGAACACTAATGAGGCCTAGGAGGCCCTCCTCAGGGATCCCGGGGGCAGCACTACATCTTGTGACCTTAGTAGCTGTGGCTGCTGAGCGGACGGGTGGAGGGTGAAGGGGGGGTGAAGAGGTGGAGGGCAGGTACTTATGGACCCAGTTTAGGACTCGTAGCACCAGCAAGATGACAGCTGCATCTGCCCTCCAGGTGTTTTCTTATTTGTTCCTAGCAGGAAATCGATGGTGTCAGAAACCGTGGGATAACTCTACAGCCCCAATCAATAGACCCTGATTAATTCAGCCATGGCATTGGGTAAATTTGCTGCATCATAATTAGAATTATTAATTAAAAATAGGAAATCAATAGACACAAATTAGGCAGAGGAGGAGTCAGCTGGGCTTCATTGACATTGCTGGGATAGATGCTTGAGGACATCCTGTGTCTCCAATTTGGGGGTCTGGTGCTCATGTGATCCCTGGGCTCCCCTTTATTGAGACACTCCAGATCCAGCTGTTTACAAAGGACAACAGAGCACTGGAGAGCATCTCATGAACACGCACGTGTACACAAGCACACACACACACACATACACACACATATATATACCATGGAACCCAGGGCTTTGTGCAAACAAGGCAAGCATTCTATCAGCTGATCCCCATGCCCAGCTTAATTATTTTTTAACTGAAAAAAATCAGAACTTTAAGAAAAAAATATCTTCATTGCCACTTATGATTTTCATTCTCTATTCAAGCATGCATCTTTTAGCATCATACACAGAAGGTATGCCATATTCTGTCCTTTTCCCCCAACAGCATAATATAGCATTGTTTAATTTGATCCATAATTATCTTTTTAAGTGGCTGCATACTATTCTCTGGATATGTCATAGTCTGCCTTTCTGACTCCCAATTTGGGGATATTTCGGTTGATAAATAACAATAGTTGTCAGTCAGTGGTGGTGCATGCCTTTAATCCCAGCACTCGGGAGGCAGAGGCAGGCAGAGCTCTGTGAATTTGAGGCCAACCTGGTCTACTGGGTGAGTTCCAGAATAGTCAGGGCTATTGCACAGAGAAACCCTGTCTCAATAAATAAATAAATACACAAATAACAATAGTAGTAAATTTACTGGGGTCCCTTCTCCCTATTTGTACTGTGGGTCCCATGTGCATTATTTTGTCAAATAGCAACCATGTGTTGTATGTACAACATGACTAATTTCAGTACTTAGGGGGAGAAGGCAGATTCAACGTTCAAGATCATCCTCATCCATTTAACAAATTCAAGGTCAGCCTGGGCTACTGAGATTCTGTCTCCGAGCAGGTGGGGGAGGCATCCTCACAGACATCTTATGATGTCAGTACACGGATTATCTCCTTAACATGGGGACCTGGGGCCTAAAGGAGTTGCGCGTCCTTCCCAACTGTCCTAAGGAGAAGTTCATGAGAAGCCTGGGGGTTCTCCACATTCTCACTAGCCGATGGCCATGACCGATTCTCCCATTTTACTTTCTCTTCTACAAATGTCATCTTTCCACATAAGGAAACTGAGGCCTAGAGCTGGGCGATGGGCTCTCCCCCCACCTTCCTCCTCTCCACCTCATTCTCAGCATCTTCTGACATCTTACGGTGGCCACAGCCGAGCAGAGCAATCCCTAAGAATATTTTCCCCAACAGGGTGGCCAAGCTGAAGCTTCTAGAGAGACAGGGCTATTCCTATACTGTCTGCTATCGTCCTGCCAGGTATAGGACAGTCACCACCTATGCAGACTTCTGCCAGATCCCACATTGTGTACACATTGTGCCATGCCAATGACAGCAAATGACACTCAGAGTCACAGGGAGGCCAGCAGTCTGGCTGGGGAATAACCTGCTGCTCCATCCTCTGCTGGCTCCATGACTTCACATAGAGCTGAAGCTACAGCTCAGTGGAAGAGCACTTGTCTAGCATGCGTGAGTCCCTGGGTTCAATCCTTGCTACTGCCAGAGAGCGAGAGAGAGAGCGCGCGCGCGCGAGAGCGCGCACGAGACCACTGATTTATGCTTGTCTATTGTCTCCCACCAGTCAGGAGTGGCCTACTGAACTGCATCATTAAGGGTGGCTTTCTCCATCTTCAAGCCCTCAGGGCCTGTGCTGTGCATGAGTGCTGGGCCCTAATCACATTGGCTGCTGGTTGTGGTTAGTCCCAGTGTTTTGTGGTCATGGAACTCCCCCGTTTATGAAATCATCTAGGCACGTAAGCAAAACCAGGGAAATAGACATGTACTTACAACCTCAGCACTTCTACTGTTCAATATGAGCAATTAATTATTGACCAGCTTGACTCTGTTCTAGGAGCAAAACACTGGTACAGGACTAGGGATATAGCCCAGTTAGTAAAGGACTTCCTCAGCATGCTCAACAACATGGGTTCCATCTCATTATCACGTAAATCAGGTATGGTGGTGCACACCTGTATCTCAGCACCCAGGAGACAGAAGGGTAGAAGAATCCGAAGTTCAAGGTCATCCTTGGCGTACCTATGTAGTGAGTTGCTGGCCGGCCTGCACTTAATCTGAAGAACACAGATTATTCTGCACTGGTACCAAAAGTTATTTTCTAAAATATTTACAACTTTGAACAAAGTCTTTCAAAGATCCACTTTATCCTCTTTTGTTTAGAAATCAAATATAAGCCAGGCATAGTGGCACAGGCCTTTAATTCCAGAACCTGAGAGGCGAGGCAGAGGCAGCCAGATCTCTGTGAGTTCAAGGTCAGCCTGGTCTACACAGGACAGCCAAGGCTACAGAGAAAACCTGTCTCTAATGCTCATTCCTCCTGCAACAGAAGACTCCTCATATCTGGGGCCTGAGGTGGAGCCCCCCAGGACTTTGTCTCTTCAGAATGAGAAGTATGTGCCGCCACCCTCACCCTTCCCCTTGTGACAGTCAGGGAGTACCGTTAAGGGACCAGTCTTCCTTCTATGGGTAATTTACAGCGCTTGTAAGCTGTTAAAAAAAAAAAAGAAAGTTTGAAGTGTTCTCTAACCAACTTAATTACCACGAGCCTCCTCCTGAAGATCATTCCAGCTAGTTGAATATTAATCTGTAATTCTCAGTCCCCAGGGGCAGATCGCAAGATTGTGCACACTGAGTCATTAACACCAGGAGCACACTGACTCTGGAGGACCAGGGTTCCTCCTGGAACACAGAATGAGAGTGTCATGTGCTTGAGGTTGTTGGCTTTCCTGCCTGATTGGCAGTTCACCTGACAGGTCACCCTGGAGCAGGAATTCTGGGGCGGGTGCTTTTATGAGTCCTGGAATAGAGGTGTTGTAAGAGGCAAAGGACACAATGAAGGGGCAGTGGCCCAAGAATCTTTAACCTTGAATAAGCCATTGTCCCGTCAGTCAAGAACATCTTCATCTATAAAAGAAGGGGGCTGAGGGCAGATAGTGACTTAGCAGGTAAAGACACTTGTCACTAAACGTGATGACCTGAGTTGAATCGCTAGGACTTGTTTGGTAGAAAAACCTAGCTTCCACCGACTTGTTCTCTGACCTTCCAATGCAAGTGTGCACACAGATACACAGACAAACAGGATACAGACAGGCAGGCAGGCAGGCAGACACGCAGGCACGCACGCACCCACACACTCACACACACACATAAGTAAATGTTTTTTTTTAAATTAAAAGAAGGGATCTGGACCATATTGTCATGTGTTTATGTGTGTGCATGCACATAGGTGTATGAGCATGTGTGTACACAGGTTTGTGTTTATTGCTTTGACCCAGCACCAGGCACAGTGCTCTATGGATACAAAATTGGTTGTTTTTACTTGCACTCAGAGGAAGGCTGAAGGAAGACCAGCAGGCAGGATTCGGGGACCCCTTCCAGCCTCTCAGCACTGCTTCTGCTAAACCACCTCCGCTTCTGTCGGCCATGCTGTTAGGGTCCTGAGAAAGGTTCCACATGGTGAAAGGGGTCCCCCAATCTAAAAGGAAACATTAATAGAAGGCCAAAGGCCGTGGGGCTGTGTGGGTTCTTGTGACTTCTCTAGCTTCAGAGCTGCTGTCCTGTGTCACCTTGGACTCCTGCCCAGATACTTCTCTCTCCCTCGCATCCTCCTTGAAAGTGCCCAATGGGACTGAAATGCTAGGCATGGTGGAACACGCCTGAAATCTTAGCACTTGAGAGTTGGAGGGCAGTCACGGCTGTCATAGCAAAAAGCTGTCTCAAACTTAAAACCTTGACTACATCATAACTCCCTTAACTAGGGGCTACATCAGATCCCAGGTGTGTGTGTGTGTGTGTGTGTGTGATCCTTTGTAACATGGCACTTTGAGACAGAGTCTCCTGTTGGCCTAGAGCTCACCAAGTGGACAAGGCTGGCTGGCCAGTGAGCTCCAGGAATCCTACTGTCTCCACCTCCTCTGGGCTGGAATTACAGGCACACACTACCACACCTGAAATTTCTTCATAGGTGCTGGGAAAGCAAACATATTTCTAACCAAGCTCTGTCCAGCCCCAGATCCCAGTTTCTATTGTTGCTTCCTTCCTAACGGCCCCTCCTTGTTCACTCCTTCCCCCACCCCCACCCACAACAGTTCCAAAGCAAGGGCCTTGTAAATGCTCAGTGGACATTTGTGGGTTGAGTAAGTGGGTAACTAGGCTCTCTTGGTTCATTTATGCTCACCATGAGGTGGGGCCTTGAAAATGATTCAGATGTCCCCCAAGATCCATACCAAAGGGCTGGGGATGTGACACTTGCCTTGTGTGCACAAGGCCCTGGATTTGATCACCAGCATTTGGAAGGAAGAAAGGAAAGGAAGTAAGGAAGGGAAAAAAGGAAAGGAAATTCACACCAGAGAATTAGCACATTAGGCTGAAGGAAGTCACCCCACTTGCCTTTTGAATGTCCTTGGTTGTCCTTGGTGGTGTGTGTGGGTGGCTTTATTTTCCTACAGTTGTCCTAAGAGTGTGGGCAGGGCTCTCATTGGAGGCTGAACTGTGCACAAGCCTCACACTGGTAGTGTCGCATGATAACTCTGCCATCACCATGAGGAGGTGGCCAGGGCTGGCAGCAGGGCTTAGTGTTGGCTGACCCACGAGCCTCTGAAGTTGGCCCGGTCCCTTCACATTGGCACTGGGCCCCACCCATTCCCAAGCCCTAGGCAGGAGAGTGGGGTGCAGCCACTGAATCGGAAGCTAAATAAGTCTTGAAACTGAGTCAGAAAGGGGAAGGATTCAAAGAAAGCTGGTCCAGAGCCTGTGGTGAGGTATGCCCTCGGGGAGTGTTGGGGAGGGCCAGGGAGGACTGGAGCAGCAAGTTCAGGGTCTCTACCTCCTGGGAACACACTCAAGTACACAGGCTCTACTCCCATCTGTCTGCATGTGTGTGCTGCCTTTCTTGAAGACCACACAGACTGTCAGAAGGAGCTGTCCTTGGCTCTGTCTTGGGCCTGAGCCTCCTCTCTGTGCTCTAGGCTTTTGTGTGCAGGTTACTTAGTGTCATTCAGAGATCTTATTCCAGGGATATAGACTGGAACAAGAAACAGAATGAAAACAGCAATTAATTTTCCTGTCAAGGATGCCAGCAGCCGTAGTAGCAGCAGAAGGGGGAGGGGGAAGAGAGAGGGAGAGGGAGGGAGAGGGAGAGAGAGCAAGCCACAAGGCTTAGAGCAACTCAGTAGAACATACAGATCTCACATGCACAGCCCTTCAGTACAGAATCTTTGAGCCTTCCACATGTATATCATGCCCACTTCTGGGCTCAGCCATATGTAGAAGAGGAGGGAAGAAGCCTAGCTGCTCTCTGACCTCCTCAGACCTGGTCCCTCTCATCAGAGAGAAATGGGAATGAGAAGTGTTTGTTGGGCCCCTCCTCCATCTCACCAGGCCTTCATGGCTCCAGCTTTGTGGGCCCTAAGAACTCAGCAGGAAAGAGCCTGGTGCTTGGGGATGCAGAGGACCGAGCTGGGAGGGGTCAAGCCCATCCTCCTTTCCCTGCATGGTTAAATAGTGGGTGTATCTGGGACATTCGGAACAGGACCTAAAACCCCACTTTTATACCTTCCAGACCAGTCTCCACAGCCCCACCCTGGCTCATCTCTACTTTCCAGAGTGTGGTAACAAGTGGGTTCATGTGTAGCTCTTCACATCCTTGTCCCACGGACATCCCACTGAGGTCAGGGTTTCCTGTAGCAGGTGACGAATGCTACAAGCTGCCACTGTGTAGAGCCATGGGCTATCCAGCTCTTTGCCATTTAAGTTCTTTCAAGTCTCAAAGCCATCCTGATGGACAAGTTTTGTTTGCTTCTTTGTTTTTGGGTCAGGGGCTTAGGTAGCCCAGGTTGGCCTCAAACTCTCTCTGTAGTTGGGGATGACCTTGAACTTCTGACTCCCTTGTCTTTACCTCCCAAATTCTGGGATTGCATGGATGCATGCCACATCTGTTGCATGTGGTGCTGGGATTCAAACCCAGACCCTTGTGCATGCTTGGCAGGTGCTCTACCAACTGAGCTAGAGCCTCCGGCCTAAAAGTTTTTGTGTATCTGTTTCCACTAGAGAAAACAGAGGGTTTGGGGAGTAGAATGACTTTTTTAAGATCACACAGCTAATCAGTGCGTGAACTGGACTTGAGCCCAGCTATGAGCAGGTAAGTATCTAAGCCAGGAAAAAAATGACCAGGACAACCCTCTGAACTGTCCTGTGCAGGTCCCCTTTCCCCAACTTGATGACACAGTCCCTACTCAGTGAGGAAAACCTCACCCCACCTCCTTTTCACTCAGTGATGCCTTATGCCAGCATGCTCAGAAGGCCTGTGATGCCTGCAAATGTCACCAGGCTTCACCTGATCCATCTCTCCCACAGAGAAGCCAACTGGATGGGTTTGCTGAAAACATCCTCAAGGGTTTTTTTTTCCGTATCCACTTGACCCACCATGCTCAGAGCCATCTTGGCTCCTCACTCCAGCAGATCAGTCCATTCCATACTCACTGGAGCAGAAACCACAGTGGTATTAGCCATGAATAATTATTTGGCACTTAAGGGGTGTGTGTGTCTGTGTGTGTGTATGTGTGTGTGTGTGCGTGCATGCACACACGCGTGTAGGTACATGAGTGCATGTAGACTTAAGAAGCTGACATTGGTTGTCTTTCTCAATCACTCTCTATCTGATTTTTTGAGACAGAGTCTCTCACCAAACTGGATCTCACCAGTTTGGCTAGAGTGGCTGGCCAGAGACAGGGTTCTCTGTCTCTGCCTCCCCAGGGTTGAGTTTACAGACTGCTGCACCTGACTTTCACTACAGGTTCTGGGGATCTGAACTCAGGTCTTCATGATGAGCCACCTCCCCAGGCTCAGCATTGAAGTGTTTTTACAGGCCTGTTTGGAAGCGTCCACTCACCTGGTGAAATCACCTCTGTTTGGCAGGGTAAGGTGTCTGCAGACTGTTAGTCAGTGAGTATCAGCCTCAAGCCTTCTGGTTCCCATTTCTGTGTAGCTCAGCACAAGGATGGGAAGGAACAAGCAAAGACTTATAGAAGGCGGAGGGGGAGAAGTTTCAGGAAAGCAAATGGTAGAAGCCCCTCTAGGGCTTTTTATTGTCATTCTGTTCAACAGATGTCCTGGAAATTGAAGCATTCAGTTGTGTCATAGTGTTGAGTCTGAGTGGGTTTATTGTGCTGAATTCTGTAGTGTGGAAAGACCTTTGAAAAGCTTTGCTGGTGGAGCTGTGGAGATGGTTCGGCGAGTAAAATGCTTACCACAAGTGTGAGGACTTGAAGTCAGTCCCAAGGACATATTTTTTAAAAAAAATCACCAAGTATGATGTTGTACACTTGTAATCCCAGGAAGAGGGAGGTGGGGACAGATGGGTCACTGTGGCTCGATGGCCAGCCAGCATAATCTACTTGGTGAGTGCCAGACCAATGGGAGATCCTGTCTCAAAAGTAGAGGGGATGGAGGCTTGGGAAAACAGTTAATATTGTCTTCTGGACTTCACACACACACACACACACACACACATACTCACTACATCTACACATACTGAGTGTATGTGATAAGATTCAGCACCAAGGACAGTATCCATGGCTGGCCTGCAGAAAGATGAATGACAGCCAGACACAGACCTTGGACCTGGAAGCATCTTCTAAGATCACAGAGTCCAACCTTCTTCCCCTGTTGCTCCCACAAAATAAAGGGCCTGTCTGACTTCTGCTTGCACACCTCCAACAGGGATCTTACAATCCAAAATCCAACCCTTCCCATTGGGATGTAGTCAGTACTTGGACGTGGTCCCTTCTGTTTCAAGTGAGAAGTCAGAAAGATGGTTATTCACCATATTTACTTTAAAACTACTAAATATTTGTGCTTGGGGTGTAAATCACTTGACAGAGTACTTGGCACAAAGCCCTGTTTGATCCTCAGCATCCTATAAACTAGCATGGTGGCACACACCTGTAATCCCAGCATCAGGATGAGCCAGTGTTCTAGGTTGTCTTTGGCTATGTAGTGATTCTGTGGCCAGCCTGGGATACACAAAACTCTGTCTCAGAAAGAAATTGCTAAATATTTGTGACATAAGTAGAGAAAATAATATGGAAACACATCCACCATCCTGATCAAACAAACAGGAGCAGTCACTGTATTTGCCTCAGAGCAGTTTGTGGGAAAAGCCATTACAAAAGTATGCTTCTTAGGCCGGCCTCAAATTCAAAGAAATCCATCTGCTTTCGCCTCCCTGGTACTGGGATTACAGATGTGCACTACCACACCTGACTCACAAAATATTCTTCCTTCTGCTTCTCCTCCTCCCCTCCCTCTCCCACCCAGAGGTTCATGAATGCCAGGCAAGCACCCCATCATTTGAGCCACATCCCTAGCTGGTTCTCCTAGTTTTAGATGTAAAGTCAGACATGAATTGGCAGGTTTATTTTACAGGTCTTTGGATTGTTTGTCTACCTTCAAAGCTCTCCAATTCAAGATATCGTCACCCTGGGTCACATGTGGAAATGCCAGGGAGATAATACCTGGGAGCATTCTTTGGCTTGTCCACTGTCTGCGCGAGAAACCCGAGTCATGGTCCAGATCCCTGAGCAGCTCACGCCTGATGTGTTTGTTTTAATAAGAGTCTTTCTCCCAGGCCTGAGTGATGATGGGTGCCCAGCTAGAACTGCAGTGGTGACTGCCTTGAAGTCCTCTGGAATGCACCAGCTAGACACAGCTTGATCCACAGGATCATTAGGCATCAGAAGCTCAAACCCCCACCAAGGCGATTCAGGCAAGGAAGCCCATGATCAGCCACTTTTCATCCCTGACAGCTCTTTCAGGCCTTATTCCTTCCACCCACCCTAGTGCTCAGTAGCTGCCAATTAGGCTCCCAGGCTTCTCTGTCCCCTGATTCTGGACAGGCGAGGACTGGGGAGCTCTCAGTTCAGGCTCAAAGGTATCTTACTTTGTGTCTGAGTTTATCCTGGCTCCCTTCTCAGAGTCCTAGATCCCTTTGAAAGTGAAAGGCTTTAAGACTAAAAGAAAACCCCACATACTGGGGGAGGCCCACCAAGACACATTTGTCTCAAACATCCAATCCCAGTAGACTCAGGTCTCTTGGATGTACCAGTGTGCCACTATGGGGCAGCCTCACTTTTTATGTGGGGTAACCTCCTACTCAGACTCCCCCGCCCCCCAGGGATCCAGCTACTAGTCACAGCAGAGAGAATGAATGAGAGGTGTGGCGGGGGGATTGAGGAGGATGCACAGCCACGATGCCCAGCCTTTAGGATCTTTCTTGTATGAGCTCTTCGAATATAAATTTGCCTTCACACCCCAGCTCTAACCTTGAAGATGCTCCATCCAGACTTCCTTTACCCCCAAGGATGACATGCCTGTCCCAAGCTGCCTTCTATGCTGTCTCCAGCACCCCTCCTTATCTAAGCCGCTCTTCCTATGCACCTCCTTTCTGCCTACCAAACCCAAAGCCATGCCTCCTCTGATTGCTCCTGCCCCACCCAGTTCTGTGTGACCTTTGCCCCCTTTGGTTATCTACTCCTTGATGTCTAGGGTGACCTAGACTTTGTCTTCTGTCATATGTCATCATGCCACCCTATCCCCAGCCCGAGTCCCCAGAGCCCAAGGGTGGGAGCCACCTCGCCTTTTCTTAGCCTTGGCTCCTCTAACCATTTCTCATGTAGAGTTTCCAGATGAATTATTCATTGTGTCAACACATATTACTATCAAGCCCCTAATACTTGCCAGACAACATGTCAGGGGCTGTGTGTACAGTGGAGAACAAGGCCACCCTGTTCCCTTCAGCAGGTACTTCTGGCTCACTAATCCACACAGCACTCACTTGTACACACACCTGGAACTCCCCACAGGCCAAGACCAGAGCCCCAGAATGAGCACAGGAGGGAATGTCTGTCCCCAGCAGCCTCCAGCCAGGGCAGGCCCAGAGAGCACTGGCTGAAAGTCTGGATTCTGTGTCCCCAGAAGGGGCAGCTCTGGGGCAGTGTTCTTGACCCACCCTAACCCCAGAGATCAGCTCCAGATGTGCTCCCGACTCACCACTTCCACGTCTCTTTCCTTTCCCCCTGCCCTGTTTCCTGGAATCACTCTTAGGCTGTTTCTGACAATCCCAATTCTGGACCATCTAGAGCTGGGACTGGGAATCCAGGCCTGTATGCCTACTGGTCAAATCAAACAGCAATAGGCATGACGAATCGGAGCCGGCTGGGAACAGACTTTTCTGAGCCTTAGTTATACCTGACTTTAGGAGCTAGGTGGAGTCTTCCGGAGATGCTGAGGTCTGGAAGGTGACTGAAGAATGATCCGAAGTTCACAGGTATCCTCTTCTATATAGTGAGTTTGATGCCAGTCTGGCTACATGAGACCTTATCTCAAAGCAAAACAATAGCAGCCAAAAACAAAGAGAGGGGAGGGGCTCCAGGCAAGCGTCATGACTCAGCTGGTAAGGGTACATGGTATCAAGCCTAGTGACCTGAGTTTGCTTCCCAGGACCCAATGGTACGTGGAGAAAGATTTCTGAAAGTTACCCTCTGACCTCCGCACATACATGATGGCATGTGTGTGTCCCCCATATACACACAGTAAAGAAGATGGCTTTTAAAAGGAAGGGTATCCAAGAAAGTGGCATGTGAGCAGATACCTGGACAAAACCCACGCGGAACAGCTGTTGATGCTACCCCATTCTGTCCTGACTGTTGATGCTACCCCACTCGGTCCCTCATGCCCACCACATCGGAGGTGTCTCTCAGCTCACCAGCCCTCTCAGTGCTGTGGCAGAAGTGTCATCCTGACCTTGTCCTTCGTGGGTCTCAGGAGCCATCAGTCTTTGCCTAGTGACAATAACTCTAGGTAGACATATGGCCATTTGTCACTCATCCTCAGGCCTCCTCTCTGGCAGTGACAGACAGAGCATCTTTGACTGGCAGGCCAAACTGGGGGCTGCTCTCCAAGTCTCTCTCTCACTTGGGGACAAATGAACCAGGACACATATGACAAGATAGAGTTGAGTAGGCTCCAGTATCAAAAAGGAGTGGGTTTCCCATTGGAAGGTGGCCAGTGCCAAATAAGCCACCTAGAAATGACACTGGGTGAAAGACTCTGAGTCTGAGGACCTGGGTCTCTACTCTCTCTGGTTGCATCTGCAGTTCAGTGTATCCATCTGAGCAATGGAAATACCTTTCTCTGCGTGGTGATCTGTAAAGCACAGGAGAAAGTCAGAGGTACTCTCCAGATGGGCCGGGGAAGTAGCTCAGTGGATCAAATCACTTGCAGCACAGACTTGACAACCTGAGCTTTGTCCTTGGATCCCATGGTGGAAGGAGAGAGCAAACTCCTAGAGCGGTTCTCAGACCTGCATACACCACATACCCATCACACACAATCACACAATCTCTCTCTCTCATACACACACACACGCACGCACGCACATGCATGCACACGCACGCACAAGCACAGTTTTTAAAAATGTAAGTACTCACTAAATAAGCCATGCTATTCCATAGAGAAGGTTCCTGCTGCAGTTAAAGCCAGCTGTGCACACAGTTGGAAGGATCGCTGTATGAAGCAAGGCAAGCATCCATTGGTTGTATTCATTTGAAAATCTCATTGATACATGCAGTTACGCGTCACCTATGAGTGACATTCAGTACACACATGTCTGCTCTGAGAGTTTGCACTATGCTCCCATTGACTTGGCTTTGCTGTTTCTAGTCTGTTCTTTGTAGGGCTGGGTCTGCAGTGGCAGAAAAGCAGGTCCTTGAAGGCAGAGACCTTAATCGACCCTAACTTCCTCTCTACGAGCACCCACTGCAAGGCTGGGCCCTGGGTGGCTGCTCATAGACAGTAGGGAAGAACTTCCTCATACCACAGCAGGAAATCCCTCAGTAAGACCTATGGAAGAGCTCTCAGAAACTGGATAGACCTTTAGACCTTTAAAGGCAGGAGCTGGTGCACCACACAAGCTTGCTGCTTCATCCTTTGTTGTGGGAAGGCCAACAACACACAGCAGTTCTGGGACCAGAGAACTAGGCATATGGAAACCCCACCATGCCTGGCCCACCCAGGCCCACACCTTTAGACTCTGTGGGCCCAACATGGCATATGTTTGCTTGGGTTGATTCTGTTATTTGCTATGAGGGCTCTAGGCCTGGAAGGGCCGGAGCCCATGACAGAACTTCAGGGCTGTCACTCAGGGATCCTCTGTGAGAAGATGGTAGAGATGGTGTCAGTGTCCCAGGTTCAATCCCTATGGGATACATGTTTGACTCTCATGGTGACAGTCCAGGTCCTTTCCCTGTTTTTTATGGATCCCACATCATGGTAGGGGCTCACACTGGGAACTGTCACCAAGTTCTTGTTTGTGTGTGTGTCTGTGTGTACCTGTGTGTGTATGCCTGTGTGTGTCTGTGTGTATATCTATGTGTATATATGTGTGTGTCTGTGTATGTGTGTGTATCTGTATGTATCTCTGTATCTGTGTGTGTCTGTGTCTGTGTCTGTGTGTCTGTCGGTGTGTGTGTCCCAGCCTGAGCTTGCCTCTTGGAACCACGAAAGGCAGTGTGGACGGGGCAGGGCGAGGGCTCCGCAGCTCCTTTGAAGGTTCTCCCAAAGAGGAAATCCCTTTGTGCCCCGCATGATCTCTGAGGCTCTCCAGGCAAATTGGGAAGATAAATCAACTGTGGGGCCCCCATAGCTTCAAAGGCAGTGTGAGGTGGCAGATCAGGCAGGTAGAGCTGTTCTCATAAAAGCGGGGGGGGGTAGTGGGCGCTCCCAGCAGAACTGAGGTTGAGACTGACAACCCATAGCTTGGCGCCTTGAGGGATAGCCTGCAGCCTTGGGCCCTGAGGGCTAGCCCACAGCCTTAGGTCCCAGGAGTGGGGGTGGGGTGGGGAGCAGCCCACAGCCTGCCTCTCTTCCTTGTGGATCCCATTGCTGTGGAGGGTGAGAGAGAAATGGGTTAAAGCAGAATGCTGGAGTCACTGCATTACAAACTCCGCCCACAGGCAGGGGTCTATAGAATAGCAGAGGGCTGGTGGGGCCGCAGTAGGAGCCACAGCAGCTGGTTGAGCCGAGCCTCCAGTCAGCACAGCCATTGCCAGTGCTGGATAGTCATCTATTCCTCAGCCTCTAACCTGTCAGAGCCCTTCTCTGGAGAGAGAGAGAGAGGGAGAGAGAGAGAGAGAGAGAAAGAAAAAGAGAGACAGACAGACAGAGAGAGACAGATTTAGGTCCTCCAGTGTCCTGGCCCCATGCTTCCAGAGTCTGTAGCTAATTGTCCCTCCTTGGGACATGAGGGCCTCTGAAGTGGCGTGTGGGTGTGAGCACTACCCACACGCAGTCCAGCATCCTCTGTAGATGGACCTGCCAACTCGAGGGCTGTGGCTTCTGCCAGAGATTGTATCTGCAAGGACCTGAGCCCTGGTTTCTTTCCCATCCCTGCCCTGTGCCATGGTGCCACTCCATCCAGAAAAGTCCCTGATAAAGAAGCAAAGTCCCCAATGAAGTCAGTACAGTTGATAAGTTTGACTTTCGCCCCTCGCCCCTCGCCCAGTCTCCTAACCAGGACTGTAAAGCGTCACACCCACACGTCAGTCAGCCCCTCACCTGCTGATGACTCCAAACTTTAACAGACAGTGGACGAATTAATTGGTGACTGAGGATGTCTCAGGATGTGGCCATCCCCCTCCATACAGTCACACAGACAGACACAGACACTTGGGACCGTGTGCATTCCAGTCTTTTGCTGTTTTGTGTGTGCAAGCGCATGTGGGCTTACCTGCGAGGGAGGGCAGGTGTGGAGGATAGAAGTCAGCATCATGTGTCTTCCTCCATCTCCCTTCAACATATCTTTTTTAACATTTATTGTAATGTGTGTGTATGTGTGTGCACCACAGCATATGCATGAAATTAGAGGACAACTTGCCAGAGTTGGTTCTCTCCTTCCACCATGTGGGCCCCAGGGATTGAGCTTAGGCCATCAGACTTGACAGCTAGTGCCCTCACCGACCTTCCATCTTATCTTTTGAGCCAGGGTCTGTCATTTATCTTGGGGCTCTCTGTTTTGGCTAGGTTGGCTGGCCAGTGAGCCCCTGGGATCTGCTTGTCTCTGCCCCTCCAGCACTGCATTTAAAGGCATGCACCACCATGCCCAACCTTGTAAGTGGGTGCTCAGGATTTGAACTTGGATCATCATACTCAAGCAGCAAGCGCTTTACTCACAGATCCATCTCCCCAGCCTCTCAATCATTTTTTTATTACTTTTTTTATTTTATTTTTTTGTAGTGCTGGAGATAGAGCCCAGGAACTTACTCACCAAAGTACATTCCAAAGCAGCTGCTTGCACTGTTAACAGTGAGTGCCCCACCCCAACCTTGTACACAGTGTCCTGTGCATTGCCACACAGTCACAGCAATGACATTTGGAAGCCCAGGCCTCATCCTGGCTTAACTCACCCACCCAGAGCGATGCCAGATCCAGTAAAGCTACACTGCCCACCACCACTGTCCCCTGACATGTTGGCGGTTGGAATGGATGTGGCTGGCTCTGCTCTGCCCTGCCCTGTACCCCAGCTCCAGGACCTCTTAGTCCCTCCATAACTGCACTGCAGGTATAGGCATCACCCAAACTAGCCCAGAACCTTCTATCTCTCTGCTCTTATGAGGCAGCACTGCCTTCCATTTACTTGCCTGTTTCTCAAGCTGACTGTGGACTTCTCAGCCCCCAGTACAGCACAGCTCAGTGCAGGCCCAGCAATGGTTTGATGAGTGAATACATGAGCCTCTCTGCTCCCAGAAGCTGGTGTGCTAGAATGCAGAAATCTGGGTGGATGCAGTCCACTGGTCTCATTATCAATCTCCAGTTCTTTACTGTGTGGCCACTGGGGCATCCTGCCATCTCAAGAGATGGAGGGGCATGGAAGCACCATGTGCACTGGGCACAGCTGTAGGGAACACCAGTCCCTCTGGAGGTTAAGGGAGCCATAGATAGTGTATTTAAGTACCATAGAGAGAATAACCGGTGTAGCTAATGGTACATCAGTGTAAGCCCGTGCTCTGAGTTTCTGCCAAGACCGGGCACAGTGTCTGGAGATTTGAGTTTTAATCTATGTTACTTGGGTCTGTGAATATGTGATTTCCAACCATCTAAGGGGATGAAGGAGGAGAGTTGAGCAATGAGCCCGCTCAGAGCCAAGTAGCTATCCTGCCTGCTCTGGCCCATTTCTCAAGTGGGTATAATTAGCATCACAAGCTCAGGGCTGGAAGAGACCCAGCATTTGCCTCCTCCAGTTTCTGGATGAGGACCCCTTAGGCATTTGGAAGGCACCTCCATTTTCAGATACCTTCTTGAGGAGTGCTGACTCCAGGGTGAAAGTACCAATCCAAGTCTGTCGTTTGGCAGGTGTGAAAACCAAATGGGCCCAGAGAGGGCTGGGGGCTGCCCAGGTTTGCACGACATCAGCTGGGACTCATACCTTCATCCTCCCTCCCTCTAACTGAGGCTTGGGGTTAGAAGGAGTCCAGTGATTCAGCCGCAGAGAGAGCCTGCCTATATAGACTAGGACAAGCCAGGTGACATGTAGCCTGGCTCCCTGGGAAGTCACTGTATTTGTCAACTGGGATGGGCCTCCCTCAGGGTCAGAAGTAGCTAGCCCCTTAAACTCCACACGGTGGCCACTGCCCCTTGTTGGATCTCAGAGCTCTGGCTGTGAAATGGGAGGGACATCCTTCTCCCCTCATTCCCTACCCTAACCCAGCATCCTCTTGCCTATTTCCCCAAGAGGACCAAAGGGAAGCAGACTTATGTTGAGCCCTCTGTCCCTGGCCATGAGTTAAGTCAAAGTGGTGGGAGAGAGGCAGGGCATGTGGCTCAGTTGGTACAGAGCTTTTGTAGGCTGTGTGAGGAGGCCCTGGGTTCCATCTGGGTACCACATAGACTAGGTGTGGAGGCACACACTTGTAACTCCAGCACTCAGAAGATAGAGGCACGAGGATCAGAAGTTCAAGGTCATTCTCAGCTTCGAGGTGAGTTTGAGGCCAACTTGGGCTACATGAGACCCTGTCTCAAGGAAATAAATGATGAGGGGAAGGCTTTGTGGGAGAGTTTCTTTGTGCTTTCCCTAGACACCGGGGTGCAACCAGTTTAAGGCCCACTGTCTAGGGAAAGGAACCCCATGTGCCACTGGGGAAAGGTCTCTAGGCAGCTCTTTTGTGCCTAGCTAGGTGGGACTTTGGAAGGGAAGGCGGGAAGTCTCTGCAGTTGGCTCTGGAGTGTCTCTGGAGGCAGTTGAACATGATAGTGTTAATGTTAGCACATTGATGGATACTATCAGGTTGTGTACATAAGTGATTAACACGGGGATTTTATGCCACATAACACAACAGAAGAATATTAATAAGTCCATGCCTTCACGGAAGAGAATGAAATGATCAGAAATAGGGTCAGCTGTGGGAAGACTGTGACCATGATTTACACATAAACCAGACTCTTAACAAGGCACTGGTGGGACTAGCCCTTTGCCCTTCATCATGTGGATTTTTTTTCTTTTTTGAGTGTCTCATGTATCCCAGGCTAGCTTCAGACTTACTGTGTAGCTGAGGACGGCCTTGACCTTCTGATCCCCCTGCTTCTACCTCCTGGGTGCTAGGACACCATGTGTGTGCCGCCATACTCCATTTATGCCGTGTCCTCTTGCAGATCGGAAGGCGCGTGATAGCTGAGCTATGGTCTTAGTGGTTATCTCTGTGGATTATCAGTGTTGCCTGGTCAAGCCCAGGCTAGCTGCCAGCATTCTACACCCCTGCACTGACAGCAGCCCTTACCCAGCAGATGTCAGCAGCCCAGACTCCCAGTCACTTCCTGGCTATATGACCTGAAATAAGTTATTCATCCTCTCTGAGCCTCTCTTCCTCATTTGAAAAATGGGAATAGTAATAGTATCTATGACCCCAAAGGAGAAAAATCGACTTTTCACCTCTGGTACACAGCCTGGTTATATGGTAAAAGCTCCATCATAGTAAAAGCTCCATCAACTGTGGCTACAAACTGAGATGCCTGTCCATAGTGAAGTCACTGGGAAAAAGGGAGACCAAACTCTTCCCCATCATGAGGACCCAGGATCCCAGAGGCTGGATCCATGAAACTGAAGGGGCCAGCTTGGAGGGGCCTGAGCTGCTGGCTATGCACCTCTGGGTGCCCCTTAAGCCCTGCATAGCTGCCCAGAGAAGCTGAACAATCAGCAAAAACCAAATATAATTGGAGAGCAGAGTCTGTGACAGAGTGAAGGAAAAACAAACAAACAAACAAAGCAATCACCTATGTGAGGGCTTGACATGGCCTGGCCAAATTGAGCAGAGTGTGGCTCCGCGGAGGAACACAACCCCCCCTCGCTGTAATTGCAGAGTGATTGCTCTCCTTGCCTTCTGCAGAGTAGATAATTGGCTCTCCTGGCTCTGCCTCATTTCCCTAGCATCGCTGGAGAATGAGGAGTTTTTAAGTGAATTTTAAATAACTAAAGTTGATCACTGTGGTCCCTAACATTTTTTCTCACTGAGTCACTCTGGGGAGACATTTCTCTGCTATGGTGACATACTTCCCTGTTTCCTTGGTCAGAACTGTTTGACTTAGCCCACATTTTCCCTGCCGGGTTGGCTGCCAGGGGCCATGTGTCCATCCTCCGACGGCTGCACTTCCTTCGTCTCTGTGTTTCCTGTTTATTTCCATGCTTTCCTGCTTGGACACAATGCAGCTGGGGTGTGTACATGTGTGCTTTGCACGTATGTGTAGTGGCTAGAAGAGGGCGTTCTGTCTCTTTTTGCCTGTGTGTGTGTGTATGTGTGTGTGTGTGTAAATGCCACAGTATGTGTGTGGAAGTCAGAGGACACCTTTCTCTCCTTCCAGCATTTAGGTCTGGGGATTGAACCCAGGCCTTCAGTCTTGCTGTCCAGCACCTTTACCTGATGAGCCGTCCCATTGGCTTCGCTTTCCTCCTTAGTTTTGAGACAGTTTCCTACTGAATCTGAAGCTAAGTTGGCTAACCAGTGAGCTCTCGGGATCTGTCTGTCTCTGCCCCACAAAAGTGGGGTTGGTTGCTTGGCTATTATGTAGGTACTGGGGATTTGAACTCGGGTTCTCTTGCTTTCACAGCAAGTTCTCTCAACCACTGAGCCATCTCCTGATGTGGGAAGTCCTCTGCATATGTGTTGCTTTTATTGGTTAATGAATAAAGCTGCTTTTAGCCAATGGCTTAACAGAATATAGCCAGGCTGGAAGAGATATAGAGAGAGAGAGTAGGTGGAGTCAGGAAGAAGCCATGTAGCCTTCTGCAGGAGACAGGAAGACAGACACCTCTGCTGGAGCCCACCAAAACTTTGCCGGCAGGCCACGACCTCGTGGTGATGCACAGATTAATGGAGATGGGTTAGTTAGGATATAAGAGCTAGCTAAAAATATACTTAAGCTATTGGCCAAAGAGTACTGCAAATAATAGAGTTTCTGTGTGATTATTTCGAGTCAAGGTGGTCGAAAAAATGAACAAACAGCCTCCAGCAACAATCTCCCTAGCCTTGCCTTATGGTTTTAGGGGCTTCATAAACAGAGACACAATTATAGACATGTTCATATACACATCCATTTGTAGTGCAAGGAGCCAGGGTTGTGTTCTCATAACTTCAACGAAGTCCTAAGCCACCTTTATTCTAGCACCGTCACCATGCTGAATTCTGTGATTCTGCCTCCACCCACTCCCTGACAAACCATCTCTCTCTAGAGAGAGCAGGTTACTGCCGAGCATGTATGAACTTTCCTGGCCAAACATGAACAAATGTCTACTTACCTGAGACAGGGCATCAAAGTAACAGATTCTACAAATGGACCAAAGTAACAATTTCATCAAAGACCAACTGAACAAAACATGTTCTTATTTCCAGAACATGGATGAGGGGGTCACGGACAGGAGTTAGGGGACCAAAGCAGCCACATCACTGAAAGGTCTCACTCTGTCTTGGATAGATGGCAACTTCCTCATAGCTGCGTAGATGGAGTCCCCCCTTCAGTTACCCTCCCGCCTCCTGTATACTCCAACACCCCTCAAGACTCCAAGCATCTGGACCAGAAGTACACACAGCTGGGAGGAGGTGTAGGAAGGAGAGACTGGAAGCCACCCCTTCTCTATGAGGGGACACCATCAGGCCTGGTTTCCATGGTCCCTTGCAAGTGGTCACAGTTGCTTGATGAAGATGATAATGTCTGTTATGCTTGGAGCACAGCATTCCACAACACAGCCCTCCTAGGTACTTGGGAAACATTCAGCTGACAAGTGAGGGAAGGAAGTGACTGAGAACACCTACAAGACCTTGTGACATCATTCTCCCTCTTACACAGGCCACAGAGGCCACAGTTTTGTTACCTTCTGGCTTTGGGCTATTCCCAAGAGAAGGGAGGCCACAGCCAAGCATGGCAGCTCATGCCCACAGTCCTAGCACTCTGGGGGCCGAGCGAAGAGTTTGAGTTTGAGGCCCACGTGAGCTGCATGGCTGCGTCCTCTCTCAAAACAGAAAAGAATATCGTGGAGTTATGGATAAGCAACTGAAAAGCAAAATGTCATGGGATGCCCAGCAAGACGTGAAGGGACGCTACTAACTTTAGTCTGACACAGTTTCACGTACAGCGACTGTAGCCCCAAAAGGTATTGGGGGAGTTGCTTGTCTAGATGCTGAAGCTGCTCACAGTAGTGACCAGAAAGGAAGCAGCCAATCTCTGTGGTATCACTCACCTGGGCTTTGCAGCTGCTGTTATCAGTGCCACCCCCAAGCTTCCCATCTTGGAATATTCACCAGCAAGTGTCCCGTGTGCCTGAGCAATGGCCTGGAACCAGGGGGCCTTGGCTGCCCTGTTAGAATCTGAACAATCATGCAACTGCCATGATCCTTTATCTTCCTGTTTATAATGTAGGGAAGAAAGTGAAGCCTGTGAGGATTAAATACTGTTCATGCCTCTAAGACTTCTAGGAAGGGGCCGGGCACATGGGGAAAGTTAAATATGATTATCATTATGATAATGGAATCCTAGCACATACACATTGAATGCTAACTACATGTGCTTGGCAATAGAGACAGAGGGGAAGTGGGGAACAGCTCACTGGTTAAGCACTTGTCTAAATCCTCAGAATTTATGTAAATGCCTGGTGGGTGTGGAGGCTGCTTGTACTTTCAGCTTCGGAAGGCAGAGACAGGGAATCCCAGAACAAGCCGGCTGGCAAGACTAGCCATATCCACAGGCTCTGGGTTTGACTGATAGACCGGCCCTCACTGAATAAGGGTTGAGAAAGGTTCCTGCCATAACCTTGGGC
Source organism: Ellobius talpinus (assembly GCA_001685095.1). Taxonomy (NCBI): domain Eukaryota; kingdom Metazoa; phylum Chordata; class Mammalia; order Rodentia; family Cricetidae; genus Ellobius; species Ellobius talpinus. Next base: position 36,285 of record LOJH01000189.1, on the reverse strand, counting down.
CTCCTTGGGCATATACATGCACAGCACGCACACATGCAAACAAACCCATAGATTTGCAAACATGCTTATATACACATTCAAAATTGGGAAGGAGAGAGAGAGTGTGTATGTGTGCGTGCTTGTGCGCGCACACATGCACGCGCTGACACACACACAGTGGATAGTTTTATCAGTCTTTACATTCCCTGGGAAGGTTTCCTGGACAGAATGTGGGCTGGAGGACACTCCACTGCTGCCACTGTGAGCCGCTGTCAGTGTGAGCAGAGCTGTCACTCTGAGTGGACTGGGAGACAGAAGGCGATGCCCACTGATAGTTTGGTAGCCCCACTCTGTATTTATCAATATTCAGGGCACGGATGAAGGAGTGAGCCAAGATGAGATGGTGGGATCTGAGACTCAGTGGGCCTATCTACTGCAGGATGGCTGCGAGCTTCCAGATACTGCCCCAATCAACCATCGGGAGAGACTTGTGTAAAACGGGTGATGCTGGCAGAGCCCCAGTGTACTCACAGGCTACACCAAACCCTGCCTTCTTGGGCCTGCTCATCACCGGAGTGCCACTTTGTCCCAGCTCACAGTGGCCTGCCCCAAGGACACCCTTTCTACGCTGCTCACTTCCCCCTTTCCTCTGGGTATCAAAATCCTAGAAAGCTGGGGTACAAAGATCAGCTGACCATCTGTGCCCACAGGCAACAGAGTCACCCTCTGTCCCTGCTTGCCCAAGACTAAGGTGCTCTTGGAAACAGGGGACTTCTGGTGCAGAAAGTAAGACAGATGGTCCTCTGGCAGGCAGACAATTGAGCCATCTCTTACTGCCCACTTGCAACGGGGAACCTTCACCTGACTGTCTTAACTGGAAGCAATCTTTCTTGCCTTCGATATTCTAAAACAGTATTTGTGCCTGTCAGTACTTAAACTCCACTCCCACTAAAAAAATCCCAGTGTTTGGGGGGAGGGCATCTTATTTTTGTTGTGTCCTGAATGTACCAAGAGAGAGGGTCAAAGTGGGAGGTGACAACAGTGGGTAGCCTTCCTGGGGTTCTGGGCCGCTCTATCATCCCTTTCCATGGCTTAGAATGCAGGTTTCTGGAAAGCCATCAGTCTTGAAAACATTTAATTACAGGGAAAGATCTCTAAGGCTGTCTGTTACTTCCCAGGGATACATTTGTTTTCTCCTGCTCTTTCTGAAGGCGCTGAGGCACTGAGGAAATTGAACTGAAGAAGCAACTAGGGGCTGGAGGGATTCCTGGAAGGGAGGAAGAGGGAAAGGAGAGCTGAGAGGTGGAGCCAGGAGTGGGCACAGTGAGTCAGAAGGCACGGTCCTGAGTAAATGAGTGAGAGAAAGATGGTTCAGGCAGACATGCTAGGCCCAGCTGGCACTGAGAGGAACAGGGTCCCAGAGAAGAGAGAGGTGGCAGAAGTACTGAGAAAAGGTCCCGCTGAGAAGGCTAGAGACAGACCAACCAAGGAGCTTCCCAGAGCCTAGGAAGCAGAAAGCTATGGCCAGGTTTATATTGGGGGCTGGGCAGTGACAGCGATTGAAATTGAGTTGCAGGGTTGGGGGTCCTTTGACGTTGTGCCATCTTCAACTCCAATGGACATTTGGTGGCTTGGTGGAGCCTAATGGAGATAGATCCCCAAATGCCAAGGATTCCTTCCAGACACCCCCTGCAGCCTCTTCTCCAGGGAAATGCTAAGGTCGTGTAGACCCTCCTTCTAAGGAAGCCCTGACTCTGCACGTCCTCTCTCGCAGGTTGTGACAGCGAGCACTGGGGTCCCCACTGCAGCAATCGGTGTCAGTGTCAGAACGGCGCCTTGTGCAACCCTATCACCGGCGCCTGCGTGTGCGCCCCTGGCTTCCGAGGCTGGCGCTGTGAAGAGCTCTGCGCACCCGGTACCCACGGCAAGGGCTGCCAGCTGCCTTGTCAGTGTCACCATGGCGCCAGCTGCGACCCGCGCACTGGCGAGTGCCTCTGCGCACCGGGCTACACCGGCGTCTAGTGAGTAGGGAGGGCGTGACCAGGGAGAGGTCAGGTCTGCAGGGGTGGGGGAAAGAGGGGATGGGGTGGAGCCAGGAGAGATGAGGGATGAGGCCGGGCTGGGAGAGAAAGGCGTGGCCTGGATGACCCTGGTTTGGAGCAGGACAGTCCTGGGGCCTAGGGGCTGTCTCTGGGGCTTTCAGGGTTTTGGGGCAACTTCTTATTAGCCTAGTGAGTAGGAAGATGAGAGCAGAAAGTTCTGGTTGTGAAATCTGCCCTCTGACCCCAAGTGCAGCAGTGTGTAAGTATCCAGGCCTCGTGTACACAAGTCTCACATCCATGCCATTAGTCCCACTAGAGTCACCTGTCAGAGGGCCCTTCCTAATTAGGGGACACAGAAGTGAGCTTAGCCTTCTCTTTTGGCCTCTGCTTGCCACATCCGAATTAATACATCTGAGGCATAGGGCTGGTAAGAGCCCAACTGATATATCATGTGCTGATTGGTCCCCTCACTTCTGTGCTCTGGGGAAACCACACTGATAGGGGCTCCCCAAGACAGCTTAGTTGGCACTCTCACAGACAAGATTGGTGTTGTTTCAGCCCTGCTGAAGGTTCTAGAGTCTTCCTAGATCCTTAGGCATCAGCCAAGGATGCTGACTACAAGACATCTTGGATTGAGAGCCTTTCCTGTCCCAATGTCTGGGCTCCCAGGGTCTTTGAGCTTGAAGCCATGGCCATTGGAATGAGACCCAAGGCAATGATGCAGACCTTCCCCGTGCTCCCACAGTGCTGCCGCCCAACTCATGGCAACTGGGAGCTTTTCAGAGTCTAGAAAGGAAATGTCTCAGAATATCTGACTTCCCCCTTTGAAAATAGGCACATTTTCAGAGGCTGGAGATTTGACTCTGTGGTTAGGAGTGCTAGCTGCTCTCCCAGAGGTCCTGAGTTCAATTCCCAGCAACTACATGGCAGCTATAATGGGATCTGATCCCCTCTTCTGACATACAGGCAGACATGCAGAGAGAGCACTCATACACATAAAATGCATAAAGAAATAGATCTTTAAAAGAGAAAGAGAGGGAGGAGGAGAAGGCAGCAGAGGTGGCAGGTTTCTAAAGACAAAATCCAAGGCCACTTTTTAGCTCCTTGGTCTTGCTGTTTCATCCATCTGGCATGTCCTTCCACTCTCTCGGTGAAATTAGCCTCACCTTCAAGGCCTAAGTAAAACCATCTTCTTAGGGAAGGTCTCTTCAGCTTCCTGCCCAGAATTTTCAAGGGTTGGCCCAAGTAAGTACCCTACCCCTCAATATATTATGTCTGAGATCTGTCTCCCTCTACTGGTGGGGATCAGAACATCCACTCTTAAGGTGCTGCCCTCATTCACTACCATGGTGGGGGAGGAGTTAGGTGTCAGGTGGAGGGAGGGGTTGACAAGGTTGTCCTTGTAGACAAGGCTCACTAGGGAACCCTGAGCATTGGGTTTGAGCTCAAGGACATTCTTGGGGATGCTGTTTGTCTATGACTCTCCCTCTCTGTGCAGCTGCGAGGAGCTGTGCCCCCCTGGGAGCCATGGAGCTCACTGTGAACTACGCTGCCCCTGCCAAAATGGAGGCACCTGCCACCACATCACTGGAGAGTGTGCCTGCCCTCCAGGCTGGACGGTAGGTGGACCCTCAATATGTAGGTGGGCATCATAAGAAGACTTGGCATCCGTCACAAGACTGTGAAAGACTAAATTCATCTCTCTACCCATGTCTATAGTCATGAGCCATTATGAGACACTCACTAGCAGTGAAGAGTCCCAGGTCTAGGATCTATGTGATCTAAGGCAAGTTACTTAGCCTCTCTGAGTCAGAGGTCTCTCACAGGCAACAGAGTTGAATTTTCCTCATAAAATTGGCTCTGTCTAGGGCTGGACACGTATCTCAGTTGGTAGAATGCTTGCCTAATATGCATGATCCTGGGTTCAATCCCTCACACCTCATAAAACTAGGGTTGGTAGCACAGACCTATAATTCCTGCACTTGGAAGGTGGAGACACGAGGACCAGAAGCTCAAGGGCATTTTCATTTTCATCTACATAGCAAGTTCAAGGTCAGCCTGGGCTACATGAGACTTTGCTGAAAAAAATATTTTTAATTAAAAAAAATCAGTCTGAATTTGGGTCTGGGTACCCAAATGAGTTTCCAGTGTGGCAGGAGTTGGGCAAGAGAGCCACAGCAGGGTAGGGCTCAGCTGGATTTGTGAAACATTACCCTAGCTCACATATTCATGCTGACTCTGTGGCCCCCAGGATCTGTTATATTCCCAGATGCTTCAGGTACTTCTGATGCAGCCACTACCAGCACAGGCCTCCAGTCTGGGAACCCCCACTATGGGAAGCAGATGGAGATATAGCCTCACCCATGGAGGCCTTCCCTCGGGTGACATGTCCGAAGCTACCCCGACAAACCTCCCAGTCTCTAGTCTCAGCTTCCTCATGGACACCAATGATTTGCCTTCAGTGAACCTTGCTTGGGTTGCCTGGCATGGTAGGCACAATCCTCGGGTATGATTACATATCCATGGTGCTTGGCAAATGTCAAGGCCTTTTGTAGCAGCTTGATTTATACCTCTGGATGTCATAGGCTAGCCAAAGCCTCCTATCAGCTGCCAGGCTCCCCTGGTCAGCACCTCCCTATGGCTCCCAAGCCCCGGAAAGGTTGTCAGCCTCAGAGGCTGCCCTTCCACACTGTATCCCCTATAACGTCCTACTTCAGGAGAGGCTCAGTTGCCTCCCCAGTGACAGGGACAGGCCTGCTGAGTACAGCAAGGTATTTCAGGAGGCTTTCAACACCAGGCTCCCAAGGGCAGCCAGGAAGGACATCTGTAGGCTCAAGGATGCTTCTAGACAGGGAGGGACCTTAGGAGTCTAGTGTGGCCAAATATGGCTATGTAGTGGAGTCAGTGAGGGGCAGGGGTCACACTTGAGCCTCTGGGAATGACATCTTTAATGAGTTCCCCAGGTGACTCTGAGGCAGGCAGCATGCAGACACAGCTGCCTTTGGATGTCACTGCTCACGAGCAAAGGGCTTCCCTCTGTGTTTCACAGAATCCTGTAGCCCCTTGCAGTGGATGGGGGAAAAAGCTTTACCATTGGGATTCAGGCTCCTACCGCTCCATCTGAGTCTACTCAGTATGGATGTTCTAGGAAACAGGTCACAAAAACAACACCAGTCACAGCTTGAGAAGTTTTTCAACACCATGGTCTGACCATAAATGCCCTTTCTTGGAGAAGAAAGAGAGCAGGAAGGCTAGTGACGTGCCTTAAGCCACATGTTGGTTAGGAGTGAGGTGGAGTTAGAACCTGAGTCTCAACTCCAGAACCACCCCACCCATGCACGCTCTCTCTCTCCCTCTCCCCCCTCTCTGTCTCTCCATCTCTTTTTCTCCTTCCTCTTTATCTCTCTCCCCCATCTGTCTTTCTGTGTGCCTCTCTTTCCTCTTTCTTTCCTTTTTCTTTTTCTCCCTCTGTCCTTCTTCTCTCCTCCCCTCTCCCCGCTCTTCTGAAAGGGCACAGAGAATGAGATCTCCTCTCTCACCTGTCCCCTTCCCCCACCTTAGCCTGCATTTTGAAAGGCCTCTATCACCAGACAGCTTCCAGGTATCCAGTGCCAGGCAGGGCTCGAGGAAGCCCATCAGCCAGGGAGGGAGCCCTAACCCTGGAGAGGCCTCCCCTGAAATGCTGCTGTGGGCTGCAGGACTTCGGGGATAGAAGGAGAAAGCCAACACATATTGGCGGCTCTTTCCTAACACACCTTTTCGGGGTGCCGAGAAACCCTGTCTATAGAAAGCTTTGGTGCTGAGGACTTTGTTTTAAATTTTATGATAGACAATCACATTTCTATTTCTGACATAGCATTGAACTTGCAGATTTGCATGAATTATTAATATCCTGGTGCATGCAGAGTCACAAAAATGAAGCTTTGACTCAGGTCTGAGGCTCCTCCAAGGAGAGCTGGAGCCAAGGAAAGGCTGCTGGGGGAAGGGTCACCTGTCTTTATCTTTCATTGCCTGACTTGCCATTGCCCTCCATGGAGTTTCAGCCATCCCTTTTCCCACTCTGAGCCTGATGGAGCGGTTGCTCACTGCCACCACTCTGCAGGGACACTGAGTACAGAGGAGCTTCTGGGATCTCTGGCCAATCTGGCCCTCCAGGCCATCAACCCCCAAGAATGCCGCAGGCCCCTTCACTTGCCTGGCTATAATGAATCCAGTGCGGAGAGGCCCATACAAAGAACCTGGGAGCTATTTCCCCACTTTTGCTGACTCTAAGACCTTGCAGAGGAAAGAGGGTAACTACAGGTAGCTTGATGACAGTGGACACTGGGGACAGGCAGAAAGCAGGAAGGGCAGCAATTGGTTCCTCGGAAATTCCCAGTCTGACATAGAGGCTGAAGGGAATGGGTACATTCATATGCTCATGTATACACAGACACTCACGTGCAAAGGAAGGGATGGGCAGGAGGAGGAATGGAGCCAGAAGCTGGGAAATGGGGCCAGTGAGGGTGGGAGCCCATCCATAGAGGGCTTTGGTGGCTTAGGTTTTGTTGTCTCAGACACGAGGGGTTGGAAAGATGACTATAGAAGCCAGTGGCTGGTCCTAAGCTTGGGAATCACCTCCATAGCACCTTCACCAGCCACTGCTCAGTGTCTCCACAGGTTGGTGCTACTCTGGGGGCAGCAGCCACTAATGTGAATGCCCAAAATGCTGGCAAGACTGAGGTGCCATCTTGACCCCTTCCTTTTAATCTTCTGTTGTGCACAGACCTCTTACAGTAGAGCTGTTCTCCAGAGTCTCACAGAAACATTAGGCCTGACCAGCTGAAGAGCAGGACTTGCCCCATTTCACACCGACCTTCTAAATGTAGCCCAGGAGCCCACCACAGTGGAAACACAGCTGGCCTTCGCAGGATGCCAGACAGTAGGGATTTGTTTTCTCTTGGGTTTGGAGGCTGAGAAAAAGTGTCTGAGTGTCTGAGGTCAAGGTGACTCCATCAGGCAAGGCTGTTGATTTCTGAGCCCCTCTCCCCAGCCTGGAGATAGCCATCTTCTTCTTTGGTCTTTGCATGGCCATCTCTCTGACCTTCTCGTAGAACCCAGGACCACCAGCACAAGAATGGTACCACCCATAATGTGCTGAACCCTCACATGTCAGTTATCAGTTAAGAAAATGGGCCTGTAGAAATGACTCAGCAGTTAAGAGCACTGGCTGCTCTTCCAGATCCTGAGTTCAATTCCTAGCTCCCACATGGCAGCTCCAACTTCTATGATGGTATCTGATGCCCTCTTCTGGTGTGCAAATATGCATGCAAACAAAGCACCTGTATACATAAAATACACATGTACGCACATACCTAAATACATAAAATACATACGTACACACATACACATACACATTTTTTTAAAATACAGAAAAAATGCACTACAGACTTGCCCATAGGCCAGTCTTACAGAGGCATTTTCTCAACCGAGAGTCCCTTTCCCAAATGATTCTAGTTTCTGTCAAGTTGACATAAAATTACCCAGCACACATCATCATGTCTGCCCTTTTACGTGGCTTCTGGGATCAAAGCTAAATCCTCATGTTTGCATAGCGAGCATGTTACTGATTGAGCTAACCCTCCAACCCACTATATATCTGTCTTCATCCCTGAGTTAGGTCGGATGAGGGCCCACCTACGCAAGTTTTTAACTTCACCTCTGCAAAGGCCGCGTGTCCTCATACAGTCATATCCTGGCACACTGGAAGTGAGGATTGCAGCCAATCTCCAGGAGATAGTCACAGCAGGAGAGGAACCCCGTGCTTGCCAGCTTCCTCCAGAGGTCATTCTTCCAACCAGCAGTAGTTGATCATTTATGTAGTCATGTACCACCCCATCAATGTCAACTTTGTTCAGCTGACATTCAAGTTCAAGTGCCACTCAATAAGGCACGGTATCAGCTGGCTTCCTTTGTATCCCTAATCTCACTTTACAACTTCCTAGAGACCAGGAGTCACCTCTCTCTCTCTCTCTCTCTCTCTCTCTCTCTCTCTCTCTCTCTCTC
>LOJH01000189.1:0-20843 GCA_001685095.1 Ellobius talpinus | reverse complement strand
AGAGATCCACCTGCCTCTGCCTCCCAAGTGCTGGGATTAAAGGCATGTGCCACCGCCACTCTGCCTAGTTGTACACACTTTAAAGAATGAATTGTGTGTATGGGAGTGGCTGTGTGAGTGTGGTGCCAGAGGAGACTAAAGGAGGGTGTCAGATCCCCTGGACCTGGAGTTACAGGTGGTTGTGAGCTGCCCAATGCAGTGCTGGGAACAGAACTCAAGTCTTGCAATTCAAACTGGAGTTCTTGACTGCTAAGCCATCTCTCTAGCCCCTAGTATTATCTTATTTAATCTTCAATCAACCTGATGAGGCTTACCAATTCATTTTATGATAAGAAAGTGTTCTGTCTGAAGTTTAGGTCAGTTCTTCATTATCTGTATCAGAGTTAAGAAATAGATAATCCCCAATGCCAGAGGCTTTTTCCCTCTCGTGCACAGGCTGCCTGCAGGGTAACCCCTTATTTTCACAAGATCCAGTTGCTGTGACAATCAACTTGTGTCACCTGGGAAATAAACTCTGGACTGCAGTAAGGATAGCAAGGATTGTTAAAGCACATTCAAGAAGCCAGGAAGCCAGCAGGGCCACACAAGAGACTGACATCTCCTGGTCTAAAGGCTAGAGCATTCCCAGATGCAGGACCTCCAAGCACCTACCTGTATGAGCTCACATAGTACCAAAGGCACCTCTCCTCCACCTTGGGGGCTCACTGGCTGATAAGAGAGAGAGCTGGCCCCTGCCTTGCGTCCTTAGATCCCAGGAAGAGCAAATAGCCAATCTTTGGGAGTATGCAACTTGATGAAGGAGGAAGACACTTGTACCTAAGGGAAATTCCATGCTGGCTGGAGGAACCACACAGGACAGGGAGAGAGTTTGGGACAGGAGGATTGCTGTGAATTCAAAGCCAGCCTTCAACCTCCCAAATGTTCGGGTGGAAGCTTCACTCCAACCCCTGGCATTCACGTATGAGTCTGAAATGTTTGGGTAGAAGCTTCACCCCAGCCCTTGGCATCCATATATCCAAAGAATCTGGAATGCTCAGGTAGAAGCTCCATCCCACGCCGCCTTTCCCATCTCTCTCTCTCTCCAAACCCTGCTGCATCTCAGAAAGCCCATCAAATGATGACCCCTCTTCCAGAGATGCTCAAGACCACTCCCACAGGGAATTTAAGCTGACCCCCAGAAAACAGACACATGGTTTTCCTTTCCTGTCTTCTCTCTGCGGGGCTGGAAAGCCATCTGGGAGCGTGGTATCTATTAAACCTTGGTTTTTTCTAATTCGGGTTTGATCTGGTCTGATTTGGATTGTTGCGTCTGTGGAGAGGCTTATTGGGGTTCAGAAACTTTTCAACAAGGCATGCACCACCACACCCAGCCTCACCACAGTGTTTACGATGAAAAAGAAACAAAGTTTTGCATCATGACACTGATAATGCGCTCATCCTGGCTGCTAAGGAGACCAGGGTGAAGTTTCCATGGAAACAGTGGGGGGGGGGACTGGAAGGGAAGGAACAAACCAGACATTCCAAGTGAGGAGGGGGTCTGTGCAAATGCATTGAGAAGGCCAGCAAGGGCTTTGGCCCACAGCTCCATCCTGCTCTGCTCTCCCACAGGTGCCAAGAGGAATGTCCCTTTGGAACTTTTGGTTTCCTGTGCTCTCAGCGCTGTGACTGCCACAACGGAGGTCAGTGTTCACCGACCACAGGTGCCTGTGAGTGTGAGCCTGGCTACAAGGGCCCTAGCTGTCAGGAGCGGCTATGCCCCGAGGGCTTGCATGGCCCAGGCTGCACCTTGCCCTGTCCCTGTGACACTGAGAACACTATCAGGTATGATCTGTGGACAGGTAAGCCTGGGGCAGGGGTTGGATGGGCCCCATGAAGGAGAAAGGCTTCCTGGGCTGTGGCCCCACCTCCAGAGTGGCCAGTCAGCCAGCCGGAGTCAGGACAGACCTTAGGTCAGCTGCCTCCTGTTCTCCACGGTCAGCTGCCTGGGCTTTACAAAAAGTCAGTCTCAAGCCTCACATAGGAATAACTCACAGAAATGGGGGACTAAAATTGGATGGTTCTCAGGACCAGGGTGGGTTGGGGTGATAAGGCTCAGGGCACAGTGTCTGGTGAGCTATCTTGGAGAGTCCTCTTCTTCACCCTGAGCCTCTAACCATAGAAAGCCCCTCCTGGGACCCAGAGAGGCCCTGGCCAGGAGGGAGAGCAGGAAAGGCAGAGATTGGCTTCTGTGCCCAGAATGGCTTGAAAATCTGTGGACAGTAGCTAGTTTCTCCTACTTCCTGAGAGGACAGAGCCTATGAAGCAGAAGAGTAAATGGTCCCAGCCTCCTCGCCCACCCCTTCCTACTGCCCTGTCTTCTGGTAGTAAGTGGGGCTGTCAGCCCCCGAGATGCCTCACTTCCCTCTGTCCGACTGCCTGCTATCGGGACAGCAAGGGGCAGACAGGCTGGCCTAGACGGTGGGTGCTGTACAGATGGCCAGGCAGAGAAGGCCTCTGCTCTGAGGCCCCTCTTCACGTCCAGTGTCTGGTTTCTCACAAGTCACCCTGGAACCTCCCATCATAGCAAGCAGGGCATCTCGGCATGTATCAGTTTAGATGAGTGTGGTTCCTTGGTGGCCTCTCAGAGGAGAACTAGACCAAGAGAGCCTAGAGCCAAGCCAGCGGTTCTGTGCGTGACTCGAACATTTCTGTGCCTTGATATTCATTCAACAAACATGGAGTGCCCCACAGGGCAGGGCTAGGCTACAAAAGGGAAGCCCAGGTGCTCCTAGGACCTTAGATTCTGAGTACTCACTGATACCAGATACTTTCTAGAATATTCTTCCAATACAAGGCACATCCAGGAGTGTCTCATAGCCCTGCTTTGTGTCCTAAAGGACTTAATTCATTCAGCCAAACTATGACATACCAGGAAGCGTACGTCACACCCAACATCAGAGGTTTATAAATATTAGGTAGAAATGCATGCCCCTGGCTCTGCTGGGTCCAACAGGTGTCCAAGTCATTGTGACCTTGGATATGTGCATAAAAGATCACAAGAAGCCACCATGCTGGTCAGGAAAGGCATCCTGGAAGGAGGTGGCCTTTGGCCCAGACTGAAGGACAGGGTGAGAAGGCTAAGAGTCCCAAGTATGGAGATGAGAACACAGCTCATGGGTGGAAGACAGCATGGGGACACCCCATCCCTGCTGGGAAACCAAGAAGGCTGATGAGGTTTTCATTCAGGAAGAGTCCCCACCACAGAGATCCACTCAAGCCCCAAATTAAAAAGCTATTGTTTTCCTCCCATGCCTGGGCAACCATGCCCTGCATAATTTATCTTTCTTCTGAAGGAGTCCTCCATGCATTATTAATCTGGAAGGACTCCCTCTTCTCTGTCGCTAATCTCAGCCCATCCAATATTAATGATTATTTGCTTTACTGTCTTTAACGTGTGTCATGTCTCAAGGAACTGGAAGGCAAGAGCCCTCCTTAGGCATGGGTCCTTGGGAGATGCCTACCGGCTCAGCTCCAGGCAGGCTGCTTCGGCTTCAAAGCACTACCTCCTTGGGGAGAGCCTGGACCCCCAAGGGCACCAGCACCCTGCCTTGTCCACCTCTGTCACCACTGCCTCAGTCTTCAGTGACATAGGAATCACTGAATTCATCTTACACAGTGCATCCTTCTAGATAGCTCCGCTCACTTGCTTCTTAAATATTCACCTTTCCCCAAGTTCTGACACCCAAAGACGCTTCCAGTAAGTGCCAAATGTCCAGGTAGGATAGAGGAAGCACGACATTTGAGATGAGAATCTCTGGTTTGAATGAATCCTTGCTGCTCCTGGTTTTGTCCTTATGCACACAGAGGACAGGTCTCTCCCTTTGTGTGGACACAGATCAGCCTTTCTCCTCCCATGAAGCTTTGGTTCACTATAGATAGAGCCTTCTCTTGGGATATAAAGAAAGCAAAGAGCTGTAACTAGAGGTGTGCCTCATTTGTTAGAGCCTTTGCCTGGCATGCATCCATCTCCAATATAATATAAACTGGGCATGATGGCACACACCTGTATTCCAGCATGTAAGAAGCAAGAGGATCAGAAGTTCAAGGTCATCCTTGGCTACTTAGAGGCCAGAATGGGCCCCATGAGATCTTATTTTGAAAAAAGAAAAATAGGAAGGGTGGAAGAAAGCAAGGAAGGGAAGGAGGAAGGAAGGGAGCGGGGGAGAAAGGGAGAAAAGGAAAGGAGGGAGAGGGGGGCAGATGGAAAGGACCTACAATTCCAATCTTAAGGCAGAGTTAAGTTGCAGGTACTGGGAGGGGGTTGGTCCCCTCGGTCCTAGCTTTAGATCTACTGTTAATCCCAAAGATGAGATGAGAAAGACCACCAACCCAAATCATCATGGGGAAATTAATTAAAGCAAGCTTTTTTTATTTGGGTATATGGGCTGCCTCCCCCTAAGGCAGGGTTTAAGAAGTCAACATTGCTGTGAGGAAGACAAGGCTTTTATAGCTTAGGGATAGGGGGTTTCCAAATGGAGGATTTCTCAGGCAAAAGAGACAGAGTTACAGGAGCAGAATATAAGCATAGCAATTACTCCTAACGATCTCCTGGCATGGCTGTAGGGGGGGCAGAACAAGGTTGCCAAAGGTGGTCATATAGACTTTAAAAACAAAGGTAGGGTTGCAAGAAACAAAAGGTTATAAACAACCTTTTGAAACAAAGACATGCTTGCCATTCCTGGAATGTGCAGTGCAGAACCACTTGTAGTTCAGGTGACAAGTGGGGCATAGCCCAGTCCTTGAGAAACAGGTTTAATCAAAACAGGAGTGAACCTTGTTTGTCTTTACTCTAAGACAGCCTTTTAAGTCTAAGATGGAGGCAGGCTGGTTCTTTACTACCTACCTAAGAAAATAGCCCCGATATATACCCCCTCTCCTCTCTGTGTCCATTTCCCAGTCTGTCTATCACTTTGGGTCAGCACAGGGACAACTTCTCTTGAGGTCTTTAGAAGTAAAACAAAGGTAAAGTCACCAAAAGCCTCATTTCTTCCTGCACTTATGCAGAACTGGGAACAAATGGTGGCTTCCAGACTCCAGAATCCTTCTGAGAAGACACAGGACTCTAACCCCAGCCCGTATACAGCCTCTCCCTGCCCCTTCCCTCTGGCTAGCTTTCACAGAGAGCTTTTGGGTTGCCCTGGGAAGGAGCAGGGCTGGGGAGCTTTGTTTCCTCTATGGGCTCTGTGAAAATACAAAAGAGACCACCTTGCTCCATAGAGCATTCACCTTGAGGACAGTGTCTGGGTGTCAGGCCTCTTAAATGTTCTTTCCGTAATTGGATTGTCATAGATGAATTCCAGTAGCCATGATGGCGGATTACCTTTGAAAGATTTGATTTAGCCAGCAGATGCCGCAGAGATAGAAATCTCATCAGAGCAAAAGAAAGGCAGAAAAACCCACTCTGTGAAACTGCTGCACACATTGTGTGGCTTTCAGCTCCTGTTAGCTGGTGATTAATCTGTGTCTGAGGAAAAGGAAGAAAATCAGGGAAACCTGACAGAGGAGGCAGCCTGAGCATCAGTGATGTGGACTTTGGTCCAAGCCTTCCCTAGCACTGCCTGAACATCCAGGTGACCCAGGGGTAGGGAGGCCTTGGCAGGGGCACATGCAAGCAGAAGATTGCCATGAGTCCAAAGCTAGTCTGGGCTTCAGAGTCTCAAAAAATAAAATTAAATAAATAAATAAATAAATAAATAAATAAAAGCCAAATCATCTGCTGTCACTCCTCAGCATCTTCTCAGGGGGACTTTTAGAGAATTACAACAGATCATCCAATTAAGCAAATGTCCTGTTTCTAGAAATAGAATTGTAGGGCAGGGGAAGTAGTGGAGTTGGTGGAGTGTTTGCCTAGAGTCTTCGACACTGCTCTATAGCTGTAAAGAGATTCCAGGACCAAGGCAACTATAACAGAAAGCATTTCATTGGAGTTTGCTTACAGTTTCAGAAGGTCAGTTCATGATCATCATGGCGGGAAGCATGGTAGCAGGCAGGCAGGCAGGCAGGCATGGTGCTGGAACAGTGGCTGAGAGTTTACATCCCGACTCACAGGCAGCAGGTAGAGAGAGAGCAAGTGTGGGCCTGGCATGAGCTTTTGAAAGCTTACAGCCCACTCTCAGTGACACACCTTCTCCAACAAGATCACACCTCCCAATCCTTTCAGAACAGTTCCACAACTGGGGACCATGCATTCAGGTGTATGAGCCTATGGGGATTATTCTCATTCAAGCCACCATGCCTAGTGCACACCAAGCCTGGGACTCCATCCCTAGCACCCAATAAACTAGGTGTACCACCTGGAATCTTGGTCCTTTGGAGGTGGAGGCAGGCGGAATAAAAGACCAATTTCAGCTTCATGGCAAGTTAAAGGCTAGCCTGGGCTACATGAATCCTGTGTCCAGGTAAAAAAAGAAGAAAAGAAAAAGAATAGAGACTATGGGGGTGTGAGAAGGAAAGAAATGGGGTTGGAGAGACAGCTCAGCAGTTAAAGCAAATACTGCCCTTGTAGAGGATCTGAGTTCAGATCCCAGTACCTGTGTGTTTTTCGTATTTCAGATCATGACTTTAGTATGGGGGGATTTTTTTTTGTTATGTTTTAGTTTGAGGATTTGTTTGTGTGGCTCATGTTTTGTTTTTATAGGTTTCATTTTAAGAGCTATCTATTTATTTACTTTATGTGCATTGGTGTTTTGCTTGCATGTATGTCTGTGTGAAGGTGTCGGATTCCCTGGAACTGGAATTACAGACAGTGTGAGCTGCCATGTGGATGCTGGAACTTGAACCCAGGTCCTCTGGAAGTGAAGCCAGTTCTCTTAATCACTGAGCCATCTTTCCAGCCCCTGTTGTGGAGTTTTGTTTGGGGGTTGTTTGCTTTGTTTTTGTGTGTGTGGCGGGGGCAGTGGTACTGAATTGAACCTAAGGCCTCAGTCATACTTGGCAGGCACTGAATTATATCCTTAGGCCTAAAATTATGACTTTGTATATAATTTGCATATTTTGTTTAGTCTTAAATCATTAGCTATTTGGAGAAACAATGAAAACCTCAATAACACTCCAACACTCCTCCTCCTTTGTTTTGTTTATTTGTTTGTTTTTTGGAGAGGGTTATTTTATTTATTTATTTGTGTGTGTGTGTGTGTGTGTGTGTGTGTAGCCCTGGTTGGCCTGGAACTCAGTATGTAGACTGGGCTGGGCTTGAACCCACAGAGATCTGCCTGTCTTTGCCTCCTAAGTGCTGGGATTAAAGGTGTGTGCCACCATGTCTGGCATCTAATATTCCTTCTTACAGACAGTCTTAACACATTTAACAAGCACCTTCTTGTCAGAGAAGACATGAAGCATAGGATAAACATGGTCAGACCTTGGTTCAAATCCCAGCTCCATCATTCACCCACTTGTCTGTGTGACCTTGAGCAGGTCCCGAACCTCTGGGTACCACCTGCAAAATGGAGGCTCCCATTCCTACCTCACAGGTTTGTGGAAGATAAGAAGTATGTGTGTGAGGTGCCTGGTGCTTCCATAGCCTGGTCACATATTATTTATTATTATTCAAATTGCTTCCATTTTCTGCTGTTATAAATAATGCTTCAGGGGACATCTCTGTGCATAAATCTTCCTCCGCAACCACGATTGTTTCCTTAGGATAGATTCTCAGAAATGGAATTACAAGGCCGAGGCTTCTGCATATATTTAGGTCTCCTGATACATAACCTCAGATCGTTTGGAGACCTTTGCCAGCATTTGAAAAGCTCGTCCATGTTTTGATAGAAGGAAGGTTATATCCAATTGTTGTTTTGACTGGATGATTAATGAGACTAAACATTTTCTGAAGTGATTATTAGCTGCTGGTACTTATTATGCCAGAACCGTCTGCTCTGTTCCACCCCCTCATTTTCTACAAGAATACCAGGGCCCCCTAGAAGAGAGGCCGGCTGGCTGCTCACAGTTAGTCTCTTCATTAATTCGTTCATTTAAGCATGCCATGAGGTCAGCACTTCCCCTGGGCCAGGAACCCCACTGAGCCCTGAGAGGTGACAAGACTGACAAGGACTCTTCCCCAGGGAGCCGAAACCTAATGAATAGACAGAAAACAAACAAGTCAATAGACGCAGAAAAGAATTCAACACAGGGCCAGGGCTGTAGCTCAGCTAACAGAGAGCTTTCCTAGCAGACATGAAGCCTTGGGTTCGAATTCCAGCACTGCATAAAACCAGGTGTGGTAATGGTACCCAGCTGTTACCCTAGCACTGGAGAGGGAGCGGCAGGAGGACCAGAACTTCAGGGTTGGGAGCTGGTGAAGGGGGGGGTTAACCAGGAAAGTTGCTTGCTATCAAGCTTGTTGGCCTGAGTGTTACGCCTGGGGCCTACATGGTAGAAGGACAGAGCTGACTCCCACAAGTTGTTCCCCGACTTTTACACAAATGCTGTGGCATCCATGTGCCCATACACTTACACACAAAATAAATAAATAATGCAAAAATTAAATCTCAGGATCATCCTCAGCTATAGAGCAAGTATAAGGCTATATGACAACCTGGGCTTAAAAAGAAAATAGCTAAATATAGGAAAAGCAGTATGCATTCCTGTGTGTAAACTGGACAGTGATAGGGCCTGGAATCTGGGAGCCAGCACCACCCTCGGGACTCCCGGCCCCTATCCTTGTGGAACTTAAAGGAACCAAGCCTAGCACTGGCAGCCACTGCAGGCCTTCCCAGATCAGACCTGAGCTGGATTCCAGGGCAGGGAGGAGGCGACCCAGGATCAGAGCTGCTTGTTTTCCACTACCTCCCATGTGCTAGTCCGGGCCGGCCTAGAAGCAAATACCAAGTGTGAGAGATCCGGGCAAAAGGTGCTTGCCTAGACTGTGGGGAGCAAGCCCTGGGCTGGTTTCTAGAACCACACAAGAGAGAAACTTCAAAGGAGAAGCGTTGGGGTCAGGGAGTGGGGAGGTAGATGTGAATCACGAGCGCTGGGAAGGGCTGCTAGGCCTGACACAGCACGTGAGAGTGCGAAGGAAGCTGAGAGAATTGGCTCATAGCAGAATTCTGAGAAAGTATGGAAACAAAGAAGTCATGAGGTCACAGGAGTCCATCATCAGAGAGCCCAGGCCTCCCAGGAGTGGCCCACCTTAGTGTTTGCTGAGATGGTCCCAGGGAAAGGGCCCAGCATGTGGACTCAGCTGATGGTGTCATGCGTCAGTACTCAGCAGGGCACGCTATCACTACATTTGGGGCTCCTGATCAGGAATGGATATTGGCTGCCAACCGGACCCCTGTCAGTCAAAGTTACCCTACTCCAGGGTCATGCCCCTGCTGCCAGCCAATGGTTCTTTCTGTAGCCTTGACAGATAAAAGAGGGAGAAGGCTTGCTCTGTTACAGAACCTCAAGAGGCCCAAGTGATGGTTCCCTCCAGGACAGACATTGTCAGGGAGGAGTCACCCTACCCTGAGGGCTTGTTTTAATTCTATCGATGCCCATGCTATGGAGAGCTACTGGTGTCGTGGGTGCCTTCTGATGTGATCCTACCTTAGGTATCTGCTGTGGGTGAAAGGTGACTGATGAGTACTCTGAACTTCAGAGTATCTAAGTCAAGGGAGTAAGGCACTGCCCTATGCTTTGGGCTGTGTGGTTTTATAAAGAATATACATTGGGAGTGGGTAGCTCAGTTGGTAGAGTCCTTGCCTAGTGTGCAGGAGGCCTGGGTTTGATCCCAGCATTGCATAAATGGCATGGTGATCCATACGTGTCTTCTTAGCTTTTGGGAGGTGGAGGCAGGAGTACCAGATATTCAGTGTCATCCTCAGTTACATAGAGAGTTCAAAGGTAGCCTGGGCTCCATGAGTCCCTGTCTCAAAAGGAAAAAAAAAGTGCATCTTTGGGCATCAGAAGACCTGGGTTCTAATTCTGGTCATGTACCTCCTTGCTTAATGACTTAGGCAAGTTACTTAATTATGATTCTTCATTTCTGGGAACTAACAAGACCGTGTATGGCCATGGCTTCTTCTCATAAACAACAAGACATGACTAGCTTAGCCACAGGGGTCCATTGCTCTCACTATCATGGGAAGGTTAGACTTGGGGAGGGCACAGGAGGGGACACAGTTGTCTGAATGCAAACAACCCTGAACGTGATGCCCTCTTCTCCCTTCTTTCTTCTGTTCAGCTGTCATCCAGTCACTGGAGCTTGTACCTGCCAACCTGGCTGGTCAGGCCACTTCTGCAATGAGTCCTGCCCTGCTGGCTACTATGGCAATGGTTGCCACCTGCCCTGCACCTGCCAGAATGGCGCTGACTGCCACAGCATCACTGGGGGTTGCACTTGTGCCCCAGGCTTCATGGTGAGTCAGAAGGGGCCTCTCCTACCCTCCCTGGTCCCTAGTGGGCCAGCTTCCCATACTTTTGGCAATCTGGAATGTGACCCTCTACCTAGGAATAAGGGATAGGACTGTGTCTGTTTCACCTTTGGCATAGAGTCTGTCCGAGAGCCCTTGGAGCTGCTCTCTGAGGCTTATAACTGCAAGGGTAACAGAAGGCATTTGTCTGTCTATGTTCTCAACTCTGCAACTGCCTTCTTCTGCCTTCAGCTCCGCCCTGTCCTCCTGTGCAGACAATATTTTCACAGCATCATCACCCCAGCTCACATAGCAGTTTTTGCATTCTCCTTTCTACTTGTTTATTGATTCTGAAACAAGGCCTCACTGTATAGCCCCAACTGGCCTGGAACTCACTATGTAGACAGAACTGGCCTCAAAATCACAGAGATCTACCCACCTCTGCTTTCTGCATGCTGGGATAACAGGCATGCACTGTCAAGCTGGGCAATGTTAATTCTATGTATGGTTTGGGATGTTGTGTATACAGGGAGGGGGAATATCCTGAGGATTGAGCCTGCAGCCCCCCACATGGGAGGCAAGTGCACTCACTGCCGCTAAGCTCCAGCCGCACCCCCATTCTTTCTTTTACTCACGTTTCTGTGTTGCTGCTTGGACCTCTTAATTTTCATTTCAGATGGCTGCCTCACAGAGCAGGAACTGATAGATGCCTGTTTTCCCCAGCCCTTCCCTTCCTGCAGAATATTGGGATTTTCCCATGTTCACTGTCAGTGTTTCAGTGAGCATCTTCTTACATTCAGCTCCCTACCCCACTGTCCCATTGAATTATTTCCTTCAGGTGAATTCCCAGGTCAGCAGGCACATTATATTCATGGCTCTTGATGGATGTTGCCAGATCACTTTCCCAAAGGGTTATATAAATCTATACTGTCGCGGGTTGTATATGCATGCGCCTTGTTCAGAACAGTTTTTGCTTGCTTTTTTTTAAGTCTTGCTAATTATATAGGTAGAGAATGGTTCCTAAATGTTACTCTCATTTGCATGTCTGATTACTAGGTAGAGCGAACATTTCCCTACATGTTTGTTCACTGTTTGTATTTCCTCATCAATCATGCTGGTCTTTACAAGGTTTGATTTGGGGGGAAGTTGGCACTGGGAATGGGATATGCTCAGCTGGTCTGAAGACGCCCGTACTTAGGGCATCCCTAGGGACAATGTTCCGTTGTGCTTTGAGAAGTGTTTGTGGAGTTGGAGCCTGTGCCCAGGTCACACACGTCCTGGCTGTCCTACCTACCAATCATGTGACCTTGGACCCACTCTCTTGGGTTCTGTTTATCCTCTGTAAAGGGGATCTCACTTTACAAGTTTGCTTACAGGCATGGAGAAGGGATTCCTGGAGGCTTGGTAAATTACAGGTCAGATACAGCATGTCTGTGGTGTGGCTGAGGCTTTATATATCTGATGAGTTCCCACGGGCTGTGGGTACTGCTGACCAGTAGTCCTCACAGTGGAGGGAGCAGGTGCATAGCAGGGTTTTCTTCCTTTCTTCTTTCCTTTCTTCCTTCCTAAAGTTATTTGTTTTTAAGGTAGTCTTATGTATTGCAGGTTTTCTGGCTTGCTAGATAGCAGGGATAACCTTGAACTTTGCAGTAGGCTACTGGAGGGACATTATGTCCCTCTCCTAGCCTGACTGCTAAGGAAGGTCTATGACTTTGAAATGACTTCTCTCAGGTTCCAGGTCCTTCCTATACAAATGTGAACAGACAGGGAGGAAGAACCCACTGATTTTGTTTTTAGATAGAACCTCATGTAGCCTAGGTTAGACTTAAACTATGTTGCTGAAACTGACCTTGAACTCCTGAATTTTCTATCTCTATCCACTTAGTGCTGGAACTACAGGTACACATCACCATTTTATATAGTGCTGGGGGGTTAAACTCAGGGTTTCACGTGTGCTAGGCAAGCACTCTGCCAACTGAGCTATGACCCCAGTTCTGAGGGGCTGATTTCTGAGATGGTTTACTATGCAAACTTCATGGATGCATTGGCATACCCAATTAGGGACCGGTTGAAAGTCATCATTGTCTGGTAATGTACATTGTCATGGACCTGTTCATACTCTTCCTCCTCTGTTCCCCCCCCCCGCTGTCCTCTGTTGTCTGCACTGCTGCTCAGAAAAGAAAATGGAGGTTCCAGGAGGGCTGGGGAAGGGAGCATTTGTCCTTGTGCTCACTGCCCCCAGCCAGGGATCCACTGGATCCACTGCTACCTCCCATCTAGAATGGAAATGACTTCCTGTCTTTGAACTTTGTGGGGCTTGGTGATCAGATCATCAGCATACTCTCAACATTGGGTCCTAACTTCCTGGCGTTCTAAGCTGGTGCACAGGACAGACTGTGAGCAGACTGTCCTGGTGAGACCCCATGAATTCCCACTCTTGCTCAGCCTCATTATGTACCTGGAGAGGCTTTCCTGGGGCCTGTGGTGCTGGACAGGGGCTGCTGGAGGTGATTACAAAGCAGTCATTGTTCTCAATGGCCTGACTCATTCCCAGGAGCACCAGGCTCCAGAGGGCGAAGCCATTACTCCTGCCTTGCCCCAGTTTCTGAATGATGTGACTTCCTGAAATTAGCCCGCTTGGTAATATGGGGGATGGGGCCATCAATCAGCCGAGTAGACTAAGCCCAGTCTCCCCCAGAGCATCCCACAGTCAGTAATAATTAGCAGTGCCTTTGTGTTCGTTGATTTGTGACTACATACCTGCCTGTTTGCTGAAAGATTTCACAGCACAAGGAATTAATAAAGAGCTAATTTTAAAAGCTCATTTCTGGGTGTTGAAGATTTATCCTAAACTTGGTAACATTGGCCATGCTACTTTACCTTGCTGGACCTCAGTTTCCCTACCCATGTAGGATGGGAGGAGTCTATCAGCCTTACCTGCTGCTGTGATTGAGTAGCAGCAGGGTAATGAGTGCATGCTAGACAAGCACTCTACCTACTGAGCTATACCCCCAGATCCTTTCCAAGAGCCCTTGAGAAGAATGTGAGGGCAACTTTATGAATATTGACCCTGTGCGGGCTGGGAGGGTCTTGGGCTGCAGGTAAACATGAATGGCGCTGATGAGTTAGGATAGAACTGCCCTTGGGAGCTCAGGGACTTGATAGCCAGGTAGTCTCCACTCCATGAGGCCACGGGGACACAGGGCAGGAATAGACATGGGCTGATGCTGATGACTCCTGATGATTGTCCCTTCAATTCTAAGACTCTGATGCTCATGATGCCAAGGACTTGGGGTGTGTTAAGCCTCATCAGACACCCATCCAGCCATCAAGGACCTTGTCCCATCGTAACGATACTCAGTCTAGTGGAGAGCACTCATTGTGTTCTTGCTGCATGCATCATCTGGTTTATGTCTCATGGGAGCCCTACAGACATATATTTCCACTTTCCTTGGCTTGCAGATGAGCTGAAATTTAGGCATGGAAAGAAACTTGGCCAGGATTAGAAAGGCAGAAGTGGCAGGAGCCACCACATGCTCGAATGGTAATGAGCTTTGATTGACGAGACACTCCAAAACAACACAGACCAGAGTTCAAATCCCAGCTTTCTACTACCACCTTTGCCTATGGCAAGTCCTATATCCTGCTTAAGCCTGACTGTCCTCATCTGTGATATGGGGCTTTGTGGTGACAGTAGGGTGCTTCCCATATGAGTTGGCAGATCAGTGTCTGAAGCACAATAGGTACCTGATTAGATGCTAAGCAATGAGGGTAGAGAGTAGATGCTGTCTCTCTCAGGTCCAGCACACATGTGATGCCCAGAGGATATCAGAGTGAGCTGCACCCAGGCATTCCAGGTGAGACAGATTCATAAGCATATACCCTGCTAGCCTATGCAGGCCTATACCAGCACCTGTGGGCCATTCTGACTTGTCCCTCAGGAGGTCCTGTGAAATGTCACTGTCATCATGGGGAGAGACAGAGGTGAAACCATGGGTAGGAGAAAAGAGAGTCATTTTCTGTGTTAGCTTAGCCTTGGCAAAAAAGATCACCCAAGGCCTCCATTGGTGAGGACGTGAGGCCTTCCTGATGCGGGAAGGTAATTGCTGGGCTAGAAGGCAAGAACCGAGTTATACTTTGGGTTCTGCTCATGTTTTAGGATCTGTTTCTCCTTTGGAAAAAAAATAGGAATGAAATTCTCAGCCCAAAGGAAGCTCTGGGATATCAGGAGTGCTTCAGAAGGGGTCGTGCATGATTTCAGCACCTTGGACAGTATCATTCACCTTGGCAGGCTACTCTACCAAAGACAACTCCAGCCTGGAGGAGGGGCAGGCAGTAGGGAGAATGCCATGTTAAAGTCCTGGGGTACCTGCAGCCCTGTCCTGGCAGTGTCTCTGAGAGGAAGGGGGGCCTTTCTTTCCCAGTACTCTGGCTAGAGAAATAGCTCAATTGTGGACGAGGGGGCAGGCCATGAGGAACCATTCACACTCCTGCAGGCTGGATACATTTTTTCACCCTTCTTTGTGATTCCTCATTGCCACCAAAGGAAATGTTCATCTCTGCTTCTGTCACTCTCCAGTCCCAGTTCATTTGCTGTGTGACCACACATGACCCTCTTTGCCCCAAACCTGTCTCTTGTCTTTCGTCCTTGCTGTACCCCCATCTTCATTGCATCTGTGAGCATCCTGTCCAGCTTTCCAGACAACCTCTTTATGAAACTTTCCCTAGAGACTCCTCTCTGTAGGGCTCACAGTCAACACCCCTTCTGTGTTCAAAGCCCATGGCTCCTGCTCAGTCTGCCTCCCTGAGAACAAGGGCCTGACTCCCCTAGCCTCATACCTCCTAAACCCCACCCACTCTGCCTGCCACATCAACAGCTTGCTTGGTGAAGTCCTTAATGAATGAAACTCTTGGGAATAGCAGTACCATTAACGTAGATGTTTCCAGACTGACATCTGTAGGAAGAGAGATTCGGGCCACTTGCTGGTGAGGTTAGGACTTGAATCTTTCCCCACTTCCTTGAGCCTCTCTGAGGTTTGTTTGTTTATTTATTTATTGTCTTTGTGGGTTGCATGCATAGGGAACTTGCAAGAGTCCGTTCTCTCCTTCTACCATGTGGGTTCTAAGTATTGAGCTCGGGTCATCAGATGTGGTGACAATCATCCTACCCATACTGCTGAACCATCTAGCCAAACCCCTCTCTCGGGGTTAAAGAGGTAACTGAAGAAGCTGCCCTTCAGCACCACCTCTGAGCTCCTGGAGAAAGGTGTACCTTAGACAACTCACCTTATACAGTGTAGAGGTGACAGAGACTTGGAACCAGACACTCTGCCTTCAGATACTGGCGTCACTGCTTTTTATAGCTACGTGACCTCAGATAGGATACCATCTCTCTCTGCCTGTTTTATGATATGTAAAAAGGAAGCGATCATAAATCCCTAGAATTCGTATGCTGATCAAGCTAATTTGTTGCATGCAAAGCTTGTATTAGTCATCTTTCAACAAGTGTCAGCCATGATGGCCATGTTTAAAAGGTTGATGCTATTGATGCCTATTGATTTTGCTGATGCCCACTTGAAGAGGCCTGAGAGCCTGTCTGGGATGCAGATGCAGATGGGATGAGAAGAAGGGAACCCTCAACTGCAGCTTCCTCCAGGGTGGAAGCTGTAGGGCAGCTATGTCCCCAGAAAGGACAATAGGCTTTCTCAGCACAGAGGAAACATGTCTGGTTTCTCAGCCCTGAGCATGTCTCTGCTACCCACCACACCTCTCTTTTATTAAGGCACTGATGGAGCCTCCTGCACACTTGGGTCTAGAATTAATTGCTGTCTCTACAGTGCCTGTGGGGAGCAGGCTGGAAGGTCACAGCCAATCTGCAATGACTTGATTTCCCAGTCCCTTCCTACATCCTCCTCCCTGCATGGAGCCTTCAGGGGCCAGGAGATAAGGGGTCTTTCTGGCTATTCCTCAGCCTGATACCTTCTATTAGTTCTGGTTATAATGGGGACAGAGAGCTCAGCAGGCAGGGCAGAAGGGCCCAGGGTCCCCTCCCACAGGACTCAGGGCCCATATTTCTCCCTAGGATGACAGCATTTCTATTACCTTAAAGGGCTCATCTATTCATGCTGCAATTTTTTGAAGCCTTGTCTGCCATTATTGAGCCCTGCATGCTGGCAAGGGGAGCGGGCACTCCATCACCCAAATGAACCAACTCCTTCCCACATTTTTCTCAGCGTTCTCTGCTCTGTCCATAGGTCATATGCAAAGCTCAGCTGCTTGGGCTAGTGAAGGTAGGAGGGGGCGAGTTACAAACACCAGATCAGTGGGGCAGCAATTGAATTTTTCTCCACACAAGGTTTCTAGGCATCCTTTAGAGATGTTCCTCCCTGCGGCTTTCCTCAATGTGTGTGGCTCTGGAGTTGGAACTTCAGAGTGAGGGCAGGTGTGGCCAGGAGAGAGCGCAGGATGGAGATGACAGCTGGGTGACACACAAAGCACACCTGTGCATTTCCTGTTTAATTAATTGTTTTATTGCTCATCAGACTTGGGCCCATCAACTCTAGTTGTAAGAGCAGCTAAAAGCAGTGTCTCATTCCCTGCCCTGCCCCCATCACAACTACTCTCTCAATTATTGTCGTAAAAGATGTTTCCTGATGCAGTACTAGGCATGCATCACCCTCTAGCTGCTGTGGCTGTGTGAGCAATACTGTATAAAGCTTTTAGTATTACCAAAAATATGAACACACACACACACACAATTCTCAAATCCTAGGACTGTTGCCTTCTGCTATGTGGCCTTGGTAGAGTTACCTGAGTATCTCATGGCTTTGATTTTTCTATTTTTATTTATCATTATTCTTAGGGGGACATGTGTATGTCACTGTCTGTGTGGAGGATAACTTTCACAGGGTGGTTCTTTCCTTCCACTCTAGGCTCCAGGTCACAGGCTTTCATGGTGAGCATCTTTGTGCCATTTGCTGGCTTTTTTTTTTCAATTTAGTTTTTCATCTATGAGATGGGGCTGAACACCTAGCTCAGTTGGTAGATACTTGCCAACCATGCACAGAGCCATGGGTTCGATTCTTAGCACTACATAAACCTGGAATGTTAATACATGCTTGTAATCCCCACACTTAGATGGTGAAGGGAGAAGGATCAGGAGTTCACAGTCATCTCAGCCATATAGGGAAGTTCAAAGTCAGGCTGGGCTATAAACAGTAACAATTCATCTGTAATGCAGGGGACATTGGTATTCTATTCTAATGTGATTCTTAGGTCTGAACAGTATAAAATATGTGCAGTGCTTAAAAAAACTGACATGTAGTAGACGTCCAATGAATGCTTGATGAAATGCATCATGGGCCTATGAAGGGTTTAAGTCAAAGGGCCTGAACATGGGTAAGGACTTGCGATCAGATGGGTCTGGGCTGGAATCTGTCTTTGCTTCAGCATCCACAGCCATGTGCTCAGCCTTGGAGTCCTAGATTCCTCTCTGTACAATGGGTTGAGAATGACAGCCATGCATGCACAAGGACACAGATGGAGTGGCAGCCCAGAGGTTGTCGTGGGAAGCTGGGAATTCTCTCTCGAGAGCAAACCAGAAGGACACACTGTACTTCTGTGGTTACCCCACCTCCATTCTGTGGGGGAAGAAACCGAGGTCAGAGTGACTTGCCTGTGGTCACATTGCAAAACATGGTAGTGCTGGGGTTGGGCAGAGGTGAGAACTCCAGCTAGTGCTCTCCCTTCTTTCACCTGCCTGTCATGAGCTTGTTTTTCCTTGGGCAGAAGGGATAGTGGCGAAGACACGGGGGTGGTATATACGAGGAAGTTAAATCATGTTGGCAATTAATCCACAGAGCAAAGGAGAGAGAATTGGCTGTATCACTGAGGCCCAGGCTAGCTTCCCCCTCTGGGACTCTGTGGTTTGTGGCTTCATTAGGGAAAACTGCTGAGTCTTCTCTTATTCTTCCACACCACCCTTTTCCTGTGGAGCTCCTGCTGCCCTTCTTCATGCCCTCATTACTGGGGTGGCGGCCTGGTGCCGGCTCTGTGGTCAGCTAGAGGTGTCAGGGTAGGTGCCAGGCACTCATACTTCCATTGTACCCAGATTCCTTTTTGCCCAAGTCACCTGTATGGATGGAACTCTTGCTGGCCAGGATCCAAGACCTGGGTCTAAGCCTCGGATTCTCGAGGTTGTTCAGAACATGGCTGGACAGTCTGAAATGCATGGCTGGGGTGTGTGTGTGTGTGTGTGTGTGTGTGTGTGTGTGTGTGTGTATGTGCTGTGTGTGTGTGTGCATGTGCATTGTGAGTGCTCAGCCCAGCCCAGCCCAGCACTGTGTTCCTCTTGCTCTGCACAGTAACCTTCAGATGGGGGCTGTGAGAACTCCTGCCTTGCAGAAGAGACTGATGTTCAGGGAAGCAAAGTGACCTTCCCCCATACATGGTAGCTGAACTTGACACTGTTTGAACCCAGAACCTGTTTTAACCTTGAGTCCACACTGCCTGAAGAAGAGAGGGCTGTGATGGAGAGTTCTAATTGGCTAGAAGCCTTCCCAAGCCATTAATAGAAAGGACAAGTGACAACTCGATGTCTCAGTCGGAGCCAGATGGCTTCCCACCTCTTTCTTCCTTGGGAGGTAAGTCGGGTGCCCCTGAATCTCCCAGATGAGAAAACCGACTTGCAGAGTGCACCTGCCCAAGACCATGTAACCGTGAGTACATGGAGGGTGAGCAGCTAGGACCCTGGGCTCAGGGCCCCTCAGCCAGGCTCCCCTCCAGTCAGTGTCGAGGACTGGACCAGCCAGGAGTCTAGCTGGGCTCGTCCTGCTTCTGCACCTGCTCACTATTAGACATGGCTCAAGTCACTTCATTCTTCTGCGTCTTACCTTTATCTTCTACAAACCTGACCCTGGTCCTCTGCAACTGGCATACCTCTCAGAGGGACAGGGGATGCACCAGGGAATGAGGAGGGTACACAGGCTGCCTACCTGAACCTCAGCAGGCCTGTGGCATGTGACACAGAAGAACAGCAGAGACTATGAACTCCATCTACAGCCCGACCCCACACTGCAGTCCTGCCCCAGCCTTTTCTCCCTGGCGATAATCGCTAGTAATCCTATTTGTAAGAGGAATCACACCCCAGGAGGGGATGGGGTTCCTGCCAGAGATTTGGTTATGCCTGGAAAATGAGAGATGCTGCAAAAAAAGGCCATGAATAAACAAGAAAATGGAGGGCAGAACAACCTTGTTGGGGGGCACACTGTAATCCAAGCACTCAAGAGACTGAGGCAGGAGGATTGCAGAAGGTTCAAGGCCAGCCTGGAATACAAAGTGAGGCCCTGTTTTATAAAACAAAATTCTAAGGAGGAGGATGTAATTTCTTGAACCCAGCTCAGGGAAGGTATCTGGGGGGCTCTCAGAACATCATGCCCTGAGCAGGGGTGTGGGAAACAGTGAGAGACAGTGCGAGCTCAAATGTCTGGGCCTTAAGACCTGGGTGAGGACCTGAGCTTAATGCACCAGACAAAAAGGAGCCACTGCAGCCTAGAGCAGGGGAATGACAACATGGAGCTGGCCTTGACCTCACTCCTGCATATAAGTAGGTGATGACAGTGTAGCCCCAGAATTCAGTTGGTGCTGGATAAGTGTCACATGCAATAGGCACTCAGTTGATGCTGGGCCCCTTGCCTCCACCTGTCTGTGACTGGACAAAGCAGAGTGTGCCCCTCTGCAGGGTGCTGAGGCAGGGTCCTCTTTGAGCCCCCTCTGCTCATGACCGTGGGGTAGTAGGTGATGAGGCAGGTTCTCTGCAAACTTGAGGCAATGCAGGGAAACTTGGCCCTTTCCTTTCATCCACAGTGGTGAGTGGAAGAACGTCCTAGGCCGGGTATCATAGGGACCCAAGCAGGATGAATCTGGGAGCAGACACAAGACAATGGGCAAATCAGGCACACTGGGGGTGGGATTGAGGCACAGCCACTGCCAGGATGCACAGCCTCCTCAAGGCCTTCCATACTGAATGCTCCCAGCCCTTGTCCCTGGTGTGCCCATCACCCTCTGCAGTTAGATAGACAAAGAGCTTGGATAGGTCCCGCCAGGCTTGGAAGTGTCTTCCTCCATCCCAGCCTCCTTGGGCTTGGTGCCCAGACCTGTACCTCAGCTTCCTTACAGACCAGCACCTCTCTGTGCCTGTAGCCTTACATCATAACCAGGTCCCTATAGGTCAAGCCCAGATATCTGGCATGCACATGACAGCTTATTGCATAGTCCCAGCACCTGCAGAGCACAGTTCCTGGGTCACATACCAGTTGTTTCCAGTTCTACCATGTGAAACAGCAGGCTTAGATTGTATCCCTAGCTTTCTCCCCACCTCTGGCAATATATATGTTTATCTGAGGCATGGATCGCACATGGCACTTGTGTGATGTAGGAGGGTCATCTGTCTATGTGTTACTTTCATTGGTTAATAAA